>VYZW01065965.1:0-16691 GCA_013401315.1 Balaeniceps rex
CCCTCACCCCCTTTCCCCCCGCCCAGCACTGCTGGGGACCCACAGCACCTTACCTGGCGGGGAAGCAGGGCTTCCCCTTGCCACCAGTTCCCCCGTGCCTAAAGAGTTGGGGCACTTGGAGCTGGGCAAAAATCCAGCGCCGGTGTCACCGCCCTGGGGACACCCTGGGAAGAGTATGGAAAGCCCTCTGCCAGGGGCAGTCTGCTCCCCGTGATGGGGGGGACTACAGCCCCGGGCAAGCTGATTCCCAGGGAGCCAGCATCACCTCCCACCTCCGCCACCCTGCTCCCGCTGGGGCTGCAGAGCTCCCGGGCACCGCTGCGGGTGGGACCAGCCTCACCCCCTTCCCGTGCCTGTCCACACCGCAGGATGAGCTCTTGGCCTTATTTTTTGCCTTTCTAATTTCCTTTCTTCCTGCCCCTCTTTGCTTTTTTGTGCTTTTCTGGTTTTTGAGGGAGACTGGCGCTGGCTCGGCAGCCCCCAGGGAGCGAAACCTTCTGTTTATTTGCACACCAGACAGAGAAACCAGTCCTGCCTCCTGCATCTCCCAGCCGCTGCCTCTACCCGGGGCTCCTGCGCTCCCCAGCCTGCCCCGAGAGGTGCCAACCAGCTCGGGCCGCTGTGCCGGATATTTGGGAGCAGCCAGCCTGGCCTTGGGCTGCTGGACGGGGACCAAAGGGGCACCCGGGACCTGCCTGGGTGGGTCTGCATGGCTCAGGGGGCACCTCCTTGGCTCCAAGCTCACGGGACCACCCCTGCATGATTTTGGATGTGGATGGATGCACCCCTTTCTCTTGCAGGAGCTGCACGGGGCGGGGGTGTATTTTACCCCCAGCCAGCTAAGGAGAAGAGGAGCAAATCCCCGACACCTCCCGGGGATGCTCCTGCAAACACCCTGCTGCAGAGGCAGCTCCGTTGCCACCTGCGTGGGGACCTGCCCTTCCCTCCTTCCTCTGCCGCCGTCCCTGCTCTGAACCAAACCTCTCCTTCACAAACCTGCAGGTTTTTTGCAAGGTCCCGGCACTGCTGCCGGCGCTCAGGACCCTCAGCGACATCCTGCCCGGAGGCTCTGGAAAGTCTGACGGGTCCCGCAGGCAGCGGCTGGTGGTGATCTCACTTGGAGGGGGAGGAAATGGGACAGACAAACTCTTTCCAACAAACCTGTTGAGTTACTGTAAAATTCCAGGCTGGCAGCAAAAGTGCTGGATGGTGGCGCGGGTTAGGAAAATGCTGAGCCTGGACAGAGTGAGGCCTGACCTTTCCCTGCCGCAGATCTGCCATCCCAGAGCAGAGTGAGAAATGGGAAGACTATTTGGGTCCGTCTGGTTTGTGTGCTGAGCCCTGAAACACGACGCCCGTACGGCTGGGGGAGCTGCTGGGGCAGCAGCGAGCCAAAGGGCTTGGCTGAGCTTCCCAGCCCTTCTGCCATCCAGGGAGCTGCTGGTTTTGAGGACTTCTGACACCCCAAAAAGGCAAGGGACGGATTCTGGACACCAGTTTCATGTCAAGCATCCCCAGCCGGTCCCCTCCCTCCCCATCCTGGGGGCTGCTGTGGGAAAACCGGGCTCTGAGCAGAGCAGCAGCAGCGGTGACGCCATCCCATGGGGACAGGGACACACCTGCCCCGGCGCCGGGTGGCCACTGAGATAACAGCTGGGCAGGAGCAAAATAGAAAGAAGGGTGGAAGCGGGGTTTAAAAATGGGTCCGATTCTTCTAAGAGGATGGGTCTAATCCTGTGGGAGCATCTCCCCCGGGTGGGGAGGTGCGGGCGTGGGAGTGGCTGTGGTAACCCCAGATATGCGCCTGTATTTGCGTCACTGTGACCAAAGGGACAGTCACAGAGAGGAACGGCTGCGAAACAGGGCTGCGAAGCGAGGTGATGGCAGAGAGCATTGTAGGAACCAACCGGCCTGAAATAAAATGCTCAGTTTTTAAACCAGGGGCTGAAAGAGAGATGGCCCCAAGCCACGTAACGAATGCTTGGCCATCCCAGCCCCGACCGACCAGGGAGAGGTGTCCCTGTCCCAGGCGGCACCCCAGGAGCTGGCCCTGATCCCTTTTGGAGGGTCCCGTCGAGCCCCAAGGCCAGGGTGAGGGCCGGGAAGCCCACCCCACTGGGGTGCAGCTGAGCTCTCGGAGACCACAGGAACCCACCCGCTGCCTTCCCACCCCCCGCCCGAGAAAAGCCACGAATTCCTCCTCATTTTTAAGGCCAGAGAGATCAGCTCAAGCTAAAAAAGTCCCAGTGGCTCGCCGGGAGCCTGGGACCTCTAACCCAGCGGAGGTCCTGCCCTGGGAAGAGCCGGGCGTTCCCACCGCTGTGCCGGGCAGCGGCAGACGCGGCACTGGGATCACAGCAGTGCTTTTCGGGGCGTGGGATGGTGGCCAACGGGGGCTTCTCTTACCTGCTTTCCTCAGCTCGCCGGCAGGGTTGATGAGGACCCGTTGGATCTTCACCACTTTCCACTCCTGGCTGGGGTCGCCCACGGGGCTGGCTGCTGCGGGGGGCAGCCCTGGGGCAGAGCCGGGGCATTTGGGGGGGGCTGTGGGCTCAGCTGCCGAGGCCAGGCTGCTGCCGTCCAGTGCGGGACCTCGTGTTTCCCCATTGAGCCCCCCAGGCTCCCGTCGGCGGCTTGCCTTCCCTCCCAGCAGCCCCGTCCATCCCTCCTGCTCCACCAGCTCGGAGGCAGGAGCATCCCGGAGCTGGCGGCACCTCTGCCCCGCTCTGCTCCCCCTCCCCTGCCAACAGCCAGCATCCCCCTCGGTGTCCCCCTCGGCCATCCCGCAGACACAGGGGTTTTGCACAGCCTCGCCGGGTGTGGGGCAGCCGGGCTGGGTTTGCAGGCAGGGCTGCCGGAGCGTTGCCTTCAGCATCTTTGCCGCCTTCCTTCGCTGGTGCTCCACCGCCTTTCAAACCCGCTCCCCATGGCCGGGGGGCTGGCTCCTTCCCGGCAGCATCCCTCGGAGCATGGGCAGCGTCCGAGAGGGACGATGGCCACGTGCCGGGCGCAAGCCCAGCTTTACTCCTCTTGCAGGCAGGAGGACCAGGCACGACGCCGCGGGAGCGGGCAGCTTTCGGAGACCCAGCCGCAGGGATTTGCCTGGAGGACACAGGTCGCTGAGGAGGATTTTGCAGGAATTTCTCTTGTCCAGGCAGGCAGAGGAGCAGCGTCTAAAGACCTGTGCAAAGGGAAGGGGGAGCGTTGAGGTTGTTCGTGCATGCACTGATTCCCTCTGTGCCACGAGCCCCCCGCAGCCGCTCGGCGCAGCATCGCCCAGCCATGCTCGCTGCAAGGCTGGGTCCCAGGGGAGCGCCCGCCGGGCACCGCTGCTGCTGGGAGACCCGCAGAGCCCACGGCACACGGGCCGTGATGGATTTCCCAGCCTAACAGTTGGCCAAGGAGGAAAAGAGGTTTCTGCTCAACCCAAAACCCTCCCTGAGCTGTGTCCCGGGGGGAAGGCGGGTACTCTGCCAGCATCTCCGCTGCTGTTCCGCCACCGCAGTGCCGGGCTCAGACTGGCAAGATTTTTCAGTGAAATAAGAAAATGCACCGGGTCAATGCCGTGGGTTGAGCTCAGGCAGGAATACACCCTGCAGCTTCATCTGGGGCTCGCACAGCTTGTCTGCAAAACTTTTCCCGTCCTTAGCAAACTTATTTTGGAAACGAAGGCAGATTTGAAAACAGCCAATGAAAGCTTTGCTGCCGAACAGGCACTCGGGCATTTCCCAAACGCAAGGCTGCATTTTTTTGACAATGCCCAAAGGAAATCTTCTGCCCTTTCTGAAATCCTTCCTCCTGCCTTGCTCCGCTGCAATTATTCAACACGGATTTGCAAGGAGAACCTGGGGGGGAAAATTTTGCTGTTTCCCTCTGAAAAAGGAATCTCACCCTGCTCTTTACGTAATTCGGGGCCCCAGTAGTTGCGGGAAGCCACCCACATCTTTCCTTAGAAACATGGCAAGTTGTGGGAGCTGGAAGGTGCTGGCTTATCTTAAATGAGGACAAAGAGAAAGCTGCCGAAAATAGCCCCAGCCCAGCCCGGGTCAGCCCAGATCCTCTCGGAGCGGCTCTGCCTCCTCCCCGCTCCCACCCCCTCGCCCCATCCATAGGGAGAAGTCTTCTTGGGTAGCACGATTCCCTCCCATCCCACACCGGAGCTGCCTTGACAGTTTGCTGGGCGAGCCTGTACCGCCCTGGAAACCATCTCCAAAGCCACCCCCTTCCATTTCGGAAGCGCTTTCTGCAGATGGGCATATCCCGGGGATGGGCGCCCACGATCCCGGCGTTCCCCAGGCAAACCCCTCCTTGGTGAGACCCGAGCGGCGGCGTTCCCTGAGGACACACTGCGGGGACGGGGCCGCCCACACCACCCAAATACTGAGTCACGCATCTGCTGCTTCGCTGGGGACCAGCCCGAGCCCAGCATCGCGGCAGGGGAACGGTGGTGGAGCGGCGGCAGAGCTGCTGGCAGAGCAGCCGCCTTCCCCCGGGACACAGCTCTTGGGCTCTGCGAGCAGCACAGGACGGGAATATTTATGGGTAATGTGCATCTCTAGCAAATGCTGCGGGGCTGATCCTGTCTGCTCAAAGACCGGCCGGCTGGGATGGGTATATATGCCCCGGGTGCGTCATTGCACCAGCAAAGAGGAGCAGCATCGCCAGCCACGTCCACAAAACCAGGCTCAGATAACAACCGCCCGCCTGCGCAGACCCCCCCTGCAGAATGAGGCTGTAAAGGGGCGTGAGGGTCGTTTTGGGGACCATTTCAGGGGCACAGCAACAAACTGGGGAGCAAGGGATGCTCGAGTCGGGTGCTGGTGCCCAGCTCACAGCCCCAACAAGCCACTGCCCGGCCGTGCCTGCCGGGGGAAGCACCTCGTGGTCCTCGGCAGCAGCGAGTCCCTACGAGAAGCTGCAAAATGGTGCCAGGGGATTGAAGAATAAAAAAAAAAATTATATCCTTCAATTCACAAAGTGCCAAAACCTGGCGGCAGGGAGACCTTTTGCTCGGCTATCTTTCCCTGCCCACTCACTGGCGGGTGATGCACAGCCCCTCCGCCTGCCTTTCTCACACCCTGCCACCCCCCCGCCATTGAAAAAAGGAAAACTAAAGTTAACTTTCCACCTCCCACACAAATATTTTTGGCAGGCGTTGCTGGCATTCAGGCTTCCGAGCCCAAGGGAGACGGGGCTTGCAGAAAGTCTTCGTCTGCGTCTGCTCCTGGCACCCACCCGGGGGATGCGGGGGACCGCGGTGGCCTGGGCTGGTCCTGTCCCAGCCACAGTGCAGGGGCAGGAGGTGGCACAGCTGTAAAAAAATGGGGTGCACCTCCAGGACAGCCCTGGGGACCGCGGGTGGCCCGGCCGCAGGGATGCCATAGAGTGGGGGTCAGATTTGCACCCAAGCCTGTGCTCTGTCCCCAGTGTCCCATGGTGTCCCCAGCCACATCGCTGCCCAGCGCTTGGTTTTCATCATCATTAAACAAGCCGGGACCGGGGCGGGAAGGGTGTGAAAGCTGTCCCCGGCGCATCGGGGGCTCTCGGGTTTCCCGAGGTCAGGCAGTGGGTTGCTGTCACTCAGGCAGGACCCTGCTGTCCAGACTTGCAGTCCCCAGCTCCAGTCACAAGATCGGCTCCGTCCCTTTCCAAAATAGCCCGGCCGCAACGTATACATCTGGGGATCTTCACACCTTTCCTGTGCCAGCAGCTGAATGTCCCCTCGGGGGAGCTGGGCACCTTCCCCCTGGGGCACCTTGCGCCCCGTGGCACCTTCCCCCCCGTGGCACCGCACGGGGCAAGGAGCCCGGGTCGGCTGCATCCCCGAAGGGCAACCGCACGTCCCTGGGGGGCCCGGTGTTTCTTTAAGGGAGCTCTGCCTCCGCAGCTGATACGGGAGACGTCTTTGCCGTGTAGCTGTCACCCAGCGTCATTTGGAGCCGTGCCTGGGTCACCCTGTGCCCGCACTCTCTCCCATCTGCTGCAACCCAATATCCCCCCTGGTTCCCCGGGTACCTGGCCGGGATGTGCTGCCGAGCCGCGTGCTGGGGGGGGCACGGCCGAGCTGCCTGCGGGGTGACCCCCCCGCACGGGGAGCCCACCGCTAAACCGCAAAGCCTTGGTGTCACCCCATGCCACCCCAACATCTTTCCATGGGAGACCGGGATGGCTCCCAGCAGGGAGGGGATGGCAATGGGAGGGACGCGGCTGTGCAGGATGGATGGAGAAAAACCTTCTCCGCAGGGGCCAAGGGCTTTTTCTGGGGTCCAGCACCCAGGGAAGGGGCACAAGGGAACTGGATGTGACGTGATTTCTTCCCTGGAAATCACTGCCAGGATGAAAGAGGAGATGCCAGGTCACCTCCCTTGGCATGGCAGGACCCCAGCCACGACACCCAGGACGGACCCTGTCCCCGGAGCGAGCCCTGGCGGTGTGTGGGCAAGGATGGCCGCATCCTGGCTCCTGCAGGGGAGGCAGGTGCTGGCAGGCACAGCAGCCGGCAGCGTGCTGGGGAAAACAAAAGCCTTTTGCAGCGCTGATTTACTACCTTTACGGAAACCGGGATGGAAAAAACAACATTCCTGAGTGCCTGTCCCCATGCAACCCCTGTGGTCCTTAATGCCCCAGCCTGCCCGTGGGGACACGGGGCTGGCAGTCCCGGCACGCGGGTGCCCACGCTGACCTGCGCCCTCGGCCCCTGCCCACGGCTGGCAGGGAGAAGCAGCAGGAGAAACGCCCAGGGATGGCACGGGGGCTGCGGGGTGCCAGAGGAATTGTCTTTATTAAGCGGTGAGCAGAGCAAGGGAAGGGGAGGACAGTGGCATCCTGGACAGCTGGACCATGTCTCCTCCCTCCTCCACCCCACGCTGGAAGCAAGGGCTGAATGTGGCTGCAGGGTCTGCTCTGCATCCCCTTGCACAGCTCTGCATCCCCTTGCACGGCTCTGCATCCCCTTGCACCACTGCACGGTTCCTCACGCAGGCCCTGGGCTTGTCCCTCCGCCGTTCTGGGCAGCTCACCTCTCTGCTCCCATGCCGGTCCCTTGGATGGCAGCACGATGCAGCCTGGGCTGGACTTGGGGTGAAATGCATTTTGTACCCCAGCACAAACACCCCGTACCAAGCCCCCGTGGGTGTTTGCACCCTTTCCACCACCCCGGCTCCCAGGGGTGCTTTTTGTCGGGTTACAGCACTCAGCAAACCTGCTCCCTTCCTCCCACCTTTCAAACCACCTCCCAGCCCCAGGCTGTTGGGGGGGCTTCAGCAAACCCCGATGCTCCACGGGGATTTACATCCACTGAACAACAGCCTGTGCACTCCAGCGGAGTGACACTGACCTTGCTCAGCCCTCCTGGCTGGGTCCAGAAGTCAACCTACCCCCCGCATCATCCCTAACAGGGCCATCCCTGGGCCCTTCTCGGTGCAGTTTTGGGGAGCAAAGCACCAGGTCTGCCGAGCATTGCAGACCCCAGGTCCCACCGGCTGCAGCTCAGCAGATTGCTCTGGGAAGCCGGGGATGAAACTACAGCTTGGCTTTGTCAACGCTCAAACGAAATGCAAAAAACAGGGAGGTCTGAGAGAGAAGATGACCTTAAAGACCAAGCTCTGGGCTGGTGGCAGTCAGGGTGGGGAAGCCCAGCCCCGCTGCTATAAACCTGCTCGGGGCTGCTCAATGAACCGGGGGCTCCTTCCAGCCCTGGGACACGCAGAGCCGAGACGGCCGTCCAGGAGGAGGCACGGTTGGGGTCCTGCAGTCCGGCTGGCAGCACGGCATGGCTCTCCCCACAGCTGGCATCATGATGGCTGCAAAGCAGACCCAAGCCACGCCAGAGTGAGCCGGCTTGGCGAGCAGGGTACCTGCAGCTCCCAGCCCCACCGCTCCACACATCCCTGCCTGCCCCGGGCAGCTCGCCTTCGTTATCCGTCGTGCAGGAACGGCCCCGGCTGTGCAGCCACCGGCTCGCCGGCACAGCCGGTCCCACACCCAGATGTCCCCGCAGAGCTCCAGCAGCAGATGCCGGAGGGAGGGCTGGCACGACTGCCCCTTCATGCCTCTCCCGAGCGATACCGCCGAACATTTGCTGGGGGGGGATGATGAACGCTCGCTAATTAAACAAAATCCCACTGCTGGAGGCGAGCACAGTGGGGATGGGGTCACCCCCGGCTGCCGGGGCACCTGCTGTCGGTTGTGCCAAAAACCGCCCGGGTGGGGAGGGCAGGGCAGGGCAGCCTCCTGCAGCGGGGTTGGGGCTCATCCCACAGCCACGTCGGCCCCAGGGAGCTCAGCCTCAGCAGACATAAAACACGACCCATTAACTAAGCAGAAAAACCCACAGGGGCTTGAAAAGCCAGTTTAAGCAACTTCTGCGCACTCGGGGCCACCCGAGCTGGGGTGACTGACAGCCGGAGCATCTCAGCCCCCCGGGGTCCAGAGGCTGCCGGGCTTCCCGGGCCGTCCCGGGGGCCAGCGCAGTCTGAGCCACTGCCGATTTCCCAGCCGTGTTTGCCACTGTCGCAGCCCCCCCAGCTCCCCCCGAGCAGACAAACGAGGGGCCACGACCCAGGGCTGCGGGGATGATGGCATGCGACCTGCCCACACGTAGATGCAAGGTCAATGGCAGAGCCGGCGGCTCGGACGAGGTTTGCTGAGCCCCAGCAGCCACGTCCCCCCAGGCTGTGACCCCCCACCAGGCATCCCTGAAGCCCTAAAGCCTGGAGGAGGCGGATGGGGAGCAGGATGGTGCTGCTAAGAGAGGGGGAGCAGCTCCCCGCAGCTCCTGCACCCACAGCCCTGGCCAGCCCCTTGGTCCCCAGCTCTGATCCCAGAGAGGCAGGATGGGACCTGAGGGAGGGATGCACACAGCTGGGGGACCACCAGGACCAGGATCAAGGACATTTTGGCAGCGCAGTGAGAAGACAGGGATTGAGTGCACCCGAGCGCGGGGTCTGGCTGCTCCAAGCCCCACGGGCAGCGGTCGGTCAGGGACGGTCCATGGGAAACAAAGAGCATCCTGGGGAGGGGGGTGTTTTCTTTCCAGCCCAGGAAAGCAGCCAAACCCCAGCACATGCCCGTTCCCAGGCCTTGGCCCCAGCGGCACAGCGGGCTGGTGGCCTTGGGACATGAGGTTTGCTCCCATCCGGCTCGCCCAAGGCTGCAAGCCCAGCCGGGACAGGCAGGGTGTGGGCAGGCGAGGCAGGAGAGCAGCCCTGCCGCTCGGCTGGGCTCCAGCACGGCCACCGGCCATCGCTACTCAGAGGGGTCCCCGTGCGATTCGTAACGCAGGGGGAAATGGGCAGGAGGTGGAAGAGGAAGGGTGCAACTGGGAAGCGTTTTAGGATGAGGCTGCATGCGTGAGCGACAGAAGCAGCGCGTGTGTGTGTGTGTGTGCAGCGTGCTCAGCAGTCTGGCTCTCATTCTGGCAAAAGTGCTTGTGCAGTAGGAATAAACATGCCGAGGACACATCCAAGCCAGTGCAAACAGCCCCTGACCGAGCCGCTCTCTCCTAACCCTCTGTTTTCTTTCTCCACTTTTCCTCTTCTCTCTTAACCCCTTCGGGAGCCCTGGGGGACCAGCGCCGGCAGCCCTGGGAGCTGCTGGAGACAAACCCTGCGGACCCCCGGGGGTCCGGACACAAGGAAGGGCTGTCCCTGCGAGGACACACCGACGGGGTGCCCGGGGGCACAGGGCTGCCTCCCTGGGCTGGCTCTGCTGCCACCAAGCCCCCTGCCCAGTGCTGCTCTCCCTCTTCTTCCCCCGCCTCGTCTCTCCCCTCCAGCACCATCCCATGGCAGCTCATCCTCTCCCCAGCAACCCATCTCTCCCCAGCAGCTCATCCTCTCCCCAGCAGCTTGTCCCCTCCCCAGCGGCTCCGGGGGGTCCTGGGGAAAAGGGCTGCACCCCGCTCCGAATCCCCAGCCCACCCCGGCCAAGGGCAGGCTGGATGCTGGCAGGGAGGCCCCCCATCCCGGGCAGGACCGAGGAGCCAAGAGAGCCCCTGTCATGGGGAAAACACGCCAGGGGGCTCGGGGAAGCCCACCTCCACCCTCCGCTCTGCCAGGATGTCCCTCCATCCTGGAGTCTGCACCGAGAAGCATCCCCGGCCAGCATCCCGCTGGGACGGCCACGGAGCCCAGGGCAACTCCAGTAAGCCCAGGGATGCTCGTACTCGCCATGCTCACCTCTTTCCCCTTCCCTTTTCTCCCGTGGGGAAGCAAAGCTCTCTGCTCTCCATGTGCTCCAGATGAGCCTGGGGGGGTCAAGCCCACGCTCCCCCCGCCGTGCCCAGACCCCGGGGTCCCGGCTGGGAGCTGGGGGCCGGCAGCGCCCGGGTCTCCTTGCCCGCTCTCCTCCAGCCGCGCCGCGCAGGGCAGGGTGAACAGCGGGGAGAGGGGCGGGAGGAGGGGAGTGGGGAAATGAAACTTTAATAGCACAGAGCCCCTTTTGTTTCCCAGCATATGGGATATTTCATACATGCTGAAGGCATTAACCACCTATATGCTTCAAGCGCTCGCAGCGGCTGGGAGCACGGCCCCGCGCTCGGCTCCGGGGCACGGTGTCTGTCCCGGGGGGCTGGAGGCGGCAGCAAGCGGCCCCTCTGCCCTGGCACCCCTCCCTGCCAGGGGGGAACCCTTAATTACAGCCTGGAAAACGGCTCAACTTCACCAGGATCACCCCCCTGCACGGTTTTGTCCCTCCAAAACAGCAGCCAACCCCCCCCGAACTCAAGGCCAGGAAAGGGGTGTCCCTGTTTTTGGGACATGCTGCGTGTCCCTGCCGTGAAGGGAAGGGAACCGGCCCCGCAATTGAGACCCCAAACAGCCCTCCCATCCCGGGGACGTGGCAGAGCCCCAGGGTCCCACGGAGCTGTGGCTAACGGTGGCAGAGAGGGGCTGGGGAGGGCTGGTGGCGTGTCCCCTCCCTGCCCACATCCCGAGGACATGAGAGCATCCCCGGGAGCAGCGAGCGGGCAAGGTGCTGGCAGGGGAGGGCTGGAAAATATCCGCGTTGGATACCCTCACGCTGTTCACCCGTTTCCCCGCCCCGTCTCCCTCCATGGCGCCTGGGGACAGACCACGGTGCCTGTAAAACGGTGTGGCACCACTTTTGCAAGCAGGGAAGGGACACCTCCAGGTCCCTAGCGCAGAGGGTGGCTGGCACTGCTCCCTGCAGATGCCACCAGCCACCCCAACGTGGGATGGGGACATCTGGGGTCCTGGGCATTGCATCCCTCCCTTATTCCCATAGAAGAGATGTTGGCTTTGACCTTCTGGGCAGGAGAGGACATCAGCTGGTGGCAAACCTCCAAGCGGGGTTTGGGATGGAGGGGAACCGCCGATGTGCTCTGTTTTCCCCAGATTGGGTGGACCCTTCAGCACTGGAGCCCTTTGGTGGAGCCCACCCCCTGCCCTGGCACCCACGGGGGCTCCCGAAGCAGGTTCCCCTTCCCCAGCCCTGGTGCTTTCAGCCGGCCGGGGCAGGGGAAGGCGTCAGCCCAGCTCGGCCAGGGTGAAGGGACGCGTTGTCCGTCCCACGGGACCGCAGCTCAGCCTGTCCCCGAGCCCCCAGCCCCGCGCTACGCGGGGTGCCCGGTAAATCGGTACTTTGTCCAGTGTTTATCCAGTCACACTCTAATTTTAAATAAAAAACGCAGCCAGTAAAAGGCCTTTATAGCTCTTCAGAGCTCATAAACCTGCAGCGCCGGCGGATGGGGGCCAGCTGATTGGGGGCCGCTAGGAAAATTTATTGCAGATTTTGGTAAGTTAAACATTACAGCTCTGTGAGCCCCAGGACTGGTTTGCTGAGCGGCTCCCAGCGGCAGGGATGGAACAAGGGATGCTTTATTGGGGGAGGGAAGGGGAAGGCTTGCAGGTCTCACCCAGACCCACGGTTAACATTAAGCCGGTTTTAGACCGGCTCGTTTTTAAGGCAAGGCAGGCTTTGCACAGGCCGGATCCAGAAGCCCTGCCATGAGGATGGATCCAGGCTGTACATCCTCTAGACACGGGGCTGCATCACCCCGGGATGTGGGCAGCCCTCACCAGCATCCCCGGGGCCATGGCGAGCGGGACTGTGCCGGCACCTCCTCGTGCCACGGTCTCCGGCTCGGTGGGCAACCTCACGGCGAGCTCTGCCGCGGGGCAGGAAGAGCCGGGACGGGGCGGCCGAGCTTGTCGTGGGAGTCAGGAGAATTTGGAGAGAATGAGAGGAAGCGGCCGGGGTGGGGAACATGCGAGGGAAGGCGGGTAGCGGGAGGGAAGGCATTTTTTCCTTGCCAGTGTCTTGGCTGCTTCGGTGTGAACTGCTATAAATTTGCTCCTTATCTCTCAGGCCATTTAATGTTTTCATGAAAAGAAAATAGTCTGCAGGAAAAAAAACCTGCTGATAAAATATCCCTTTGGCGTTGGGAGGAATGTTAAACGTCTCTAATCGGCGGGGTCTGGGGCTTGGGGCGCTCCCGGGGCTGGCGGGGAGCTGGGAAGTTGCGGAGACGGGGCAATGCCTGGAGCAGGCTGGCCCAGCGCCCTCCCGGGGCGGGGGTGTCAGCACCTGCACCCCTGGGTGCCCCTCGCACCGTGAGAGGGGATGGGGAGAGCTGCATGGGGGATGTGGAGGCCGGTGTGGGATAGCAGCGGCTACAGCTGGGACGGCTCCAGCCACGCCGCCTCGCAGGTTCTGACACCTCACCAGGGACAAATTAAACCAAGTATTGCCAGAAAGAATAAAAAATGGGAATCCGTGGGCTAAATTTCATGGGAATAGGGATATGGATCCAAATCCTTTTTGGCTGCTGCTCAGGGACAGGCAGGGCAGGCAGGAGCACGGGCTGTGCCAGGGACCCACACGTGGCTTAGCACCTCCGGCACCCGCAGCCCTCGCCTGCGCCCGTTTCCCACGGAGAGGCCGGGATGGAGCCCCAAAAGCCCGGCACAGCTGGAAGCATCCTTCCCCGGGAGAGCTGGCCCACGGACAGGCTGCTCGTTTTATTATCAGCTGCAAAAGCGAATCCTGCAGGACCTTCCCACTGCACAACCGTGTTGTTGTGCCAGGCCAGGCGTGATGGCACGAATCACCCTTGGAGCATCCCCCCTGCCCCTGTGCTAACCGTCCCCTTGCTCCCGCTGAGGACTGGGATGCAGGGCTGGGGGCACCAGTTCGTGGTCCCCAGGCACGAGCATCCCTCGCTGCAGGATCAGGCACCATTTGATTGCACTCCTGTAACATTTGGGCACTGAGCTACATCCACGAGGTTTCTTCCTTCCTCTGAAAGCACCGGGCAGCGCGACTGCCGTCATCCCACACACTGGCGCATCCCTGGCCGGGAGCATCCCCGCAGCACGGCTCCCCAAAGGCCGTCCCCGCCTGGCAGCCCTGGGGGTGGCAGAGCTGCAGCACGGGGACGTGTGAGCCTCTGAGGCGCAGCTTCGCTCCCAGGCTGAAAAACAAACAAGCAAGCAAAAAATGTGACTGCTACGGGGATTTTTCAGGGTGGGAAGGAACGGTTAGTGCTGATTTTTTTTTTCCCCCTTTGGTAATGTTTCGTTTTATATTCCAAGAGATCAGAAAAGCCGTTTCAAATGAAAAAATCAATCCCTTCTGTTTCAACACACTCCCCGGCCCAACGTCCTCACGCACCAACACACCCACATACCAGCTTTCCTCCCGAACACAGCCTCCGTCCAGCCGAGCCCGTTTCCAGGCAGCGTTTCTCTTCGGCCAGCCCCATACCCCAGCATCCCGCCTCCCCCTGCCAGCCCGGCTCCCGACCCCATCCCACCATCCACATCCCCTCTCCGCAGGCAAACACATTTTCTTGCACATCCATCACGTGGAAATAGGATGTGCGTTTCGGTGCCAAAACACGCAGGGACGGCCGCGCCAGCAGCGCCTGTACGGCTCCACAGAGCTGCCTGTGTTTTGGTGGGTCGCACGGCTCGCCTTTGCGGGCAGGTTTTGGCTGTACCTGGCATGGCGGGGAGGAGCCAGCAGCTGGCACTTGCCATCGACACCGACCTGCCGAAACTGGTGTTGTGCCAGGTCTCTCGCTCTTTGCTTGAACATCTGCCTGTGCGCCCGCTCTCGCCTTTCCATGGGGCGTTTTTGTGCCTTGCAGAGCCAAAAAATATATATTTTGCGAAGTTGGGGGTTGCTTGGCTTGCGGAGCGGAGTGGCAGCACCGCTGGCATCGTGGTGGCGTCATGGGATGAGGACGGTGGCCGCGCATCGGCCCCGGGCACCCAGCATCCTCCTGCCTCCGGCTGTGGGCAACCTGGGGCTGGGGGCACGGGGGTCCCGAGGTCTCACCCCTGCAAAGCTCCTGGCGGCAGCTCCCGGGGGCTCCGGTGCAGCTCCTCCGCCGCCGCCGCCGCTTTTCCTGCCCTCTGGAAGAACCCCCCGTCCTGCCGCCGTCTGCCTCTGACGCAGGCGGCTTCGTTTCCAGACGGGCCGCGTTCCCCCCGAGCCAACGCCGAAAGAAAGCCCCTTTGTTCAGCTCGGCAAACGGGGCCCACGCCGCCGGCTGACCCCACCGCCCTGCACCGACCTCCACCACCCGAAAACACAGTCCCCGCTGTCCCATGGGACAGGGCACGCACGGGGACAGGGTCAGGGGCAGCCCCCAACGCCGCCTCTCGGGTCAGGATCAGTGCCCGGGGACGGTGGTACGGGTCGCAGAGGGTGCATGGGTATGGAGCAGCTCTGTCCTGCCAGGAGGGACAGACAGATGGATGGAGGGATGCTCCACAACTAAATCTCTCATCTCATGGTTGTTTGAGATGGGCAAATCATCACTGGGAAATACCGGAGCCGCCGAGCTCTCCAGGGCGGGACGGGGGAGCGGGGACGGCGCTGAACAAGCTGCTGCTAATGAGAAGCAGGCGGAGAGCCCGGCGTCAGCCCCCTGGTCCTCTCTCACCTCTCGGGGTCAGCTTGTATTTTCTTAAGTCCTGATTGCCGAGAAATTGGAGGCTTGTGTGCCGGTGAGGTCTGGTTAGCTAACGGCTGGCCCGGGGCGGAGAGCCCCGACGCCGCGGAGCTGGGTTAAGGGCTCCGAAGCAAAGGGAGCCCGGCAGGAGCTGGATTTAAGGTTTGGAAAAGGTTGGGGGGAACCCTGGCACCTCGCACCCAAGCTGAACAGGGCACAGGACCCAGAAGATGCTGCCGGCAGGAGCATCCCGGGTGCACCAGGTTGGGAACGGCAGCAGCCCTGGCCCAGTCCTGGTTTGCACGCGGGAGAAGAGGAACGCCGAGCCGCCGAGCCAGGGAGGAAACAAGAAGAGAAAAATGCGATAAACAGCTGTAAAGCCCGGCCCTGGCTCTGCGCTGCTCCCGCCGTCGCGGGTCGGCCCCTCAGACTGTTTATGGAAAGCCCAGTTTGCCGAGAAATCCATCTCCCGTTTCCTGTTGATCGCTGGAAGCCAAGGTCCGCGCTCAGCCAAGGGCTGCCGCCGCCCGCCCACGTCTCTCAGTAACGGAGGAAAGGCTGAGCCCAGGTCAGCTCCCCCGAGCGGCCCAGGGGACGGAGGGTGACGGTCCCGAGGGCCGGGAGCCGTAACCCCCCGGGAGCAGATCGAAGCTCTGGGGTGAGACGGGGCATCCCCAGCCCCTCTCGGACCCCCGGGCAGGGAGGGTTGGGTGCTCTCCCCAGGGCTGTTGAGCACCGAGGGGGTGCGGGCGGGATGCTCGCACCCACCTGCAGAGACCCAGGGCCGGTAACATCCACCCGCTCCAGCAACGACCCCTTCAGCCCTCGGTGCACGCAGGTGTTCGCCAAAAGCTCCTGAGCCCCCCGGCTGGGGACAAGCCATGGGCTCCCCCCCTTCCCTCCCTCCCTGCTTCTCCCTCCCTGTTCTGACCCCGCTTTCTGCCTAAACCAAGCCCCGGCGGGTGCGGAGGGAGCCGGCCGCTGAGCGTAAGCTCGCTCAAGGCCAACACCATTGTTGCTGAAGCCGTGCCGGGCGGGAGCGGAGCCAAGCGGGGCCAGAGCCACGGATGCCGCCATCGACCGTCTGAGTCATGGGCCCGGAGGAGCCGAGCGAGGGAGAGCCGGGTGCTGACCTGAAATCCAGCCGATATTTTTCCTCTGAATCAGGGCAAGGAGGAAGGGAAAAAAGCTGGGGGAAGGGGGAAGCGCTGCGTGGGGTCAGGCTGCTGAAATCCCCCCTCCTTCCAGTTGCTCCGGAGGGAGATGAGGATAAGGCAGCAGCCAGGGTGACAGAGAGGCGCGATGGGGACGGTCACACCAGGGCCTGCGAGGAGAGGGAAGGGGCTGAAAGATGCCAGGGGGGTGCGTGCCCACGCTGTCACTGCGGTCATCCAAATTAATGCTTGGAGGAGGAGAAAGGAGGAAAAGAAACGTTGAGAGCTTCCCCTCCCTGGGCTGCGGTCCCCGTCCGAGGCGGAGATGGGGATGCTCGCCCGGCACACGCCTCGTCCAGCCCTGATGGACAGACCCAAGGTGTCCCCCCGGGGACGGTCCTGTCCCAGCAGCCCTGGGGATGGGCAGAGCTGGGGTGTGAGGGCAGATCTGGTTCCTGCTGGCCAAGGAGGGGTGGCTGCACCCCAAAAGTCACCTCTGAGCGGTCAATGGGGTAAAACCATCCCAGCCCAGAGCCAGCCAGGGCCAGCCCTCCGCCTCCTCTCTCCTTCGCCCTCCCCCAGCCTCTCCCCCCGTGGCAATGCCGAGTCCCTCGGCA
>VYZW01066004.1:0-10567 GCA_013401315.1 Balaeniceps rex
CGTAACCTTAATAAAACGCCAATGCAATTTTTAAGACCTAAGTGCTAAAGTTACCTGCTTTGGATGCTACCTCATAGCTAGAATCAACAGATTGCCACACTGTTTGTACAGAGACATTCATGTTTTTAATGCTTTTTCTCCTTAAACAAGTTTATAACATATACTAAAAAATGCCATTTATTTCTGTGTTTATCGCCATTGTCGACAGCTTCCTAGATACTCTTGTCTGGTTGGTTAATTAAGACTATAGGCACTGTTAAGAATTTATATTTCATGGGCATCATTGTTGTAATTTCTTCTGGAAAATCTGAAGGCATTGCACTGCATAACTCCATCAGATCCAGGCAGGAAATTATGCAGTCCTCTTCCACATTTTTAAAACTTGCTTTCCAAAGCCATGCTTGTTTTAAAAGAAAAATTTAACTGTGACATACTGTCCTGTCTCTTACAGGAAATAGTGAAAGTTAGTTATACCTTTAGGCTCTTTTCTTCTCAGGCAAAATAAATATTCCTTGTGAAAACCATTTTTAGGATTTTTGTCCTTGTCATCCTCATTGTGTTCCTGCTTGCCGTCAACAGATGTTTTGAATGCCATAATTGCAGGGGTCATGTGCACCTTGTTGTCTTCTCAGGAATGTGCAGATCTTTTTTTCCTGTTTCGGTTTTTCTGGCTTTTGCTTTCTGCCTCTCATACATTTTACTTGCTCTGAGACCAAACGGATTTCTGTTGCAATGTCTGCAGACATTTCCAGGGAGGTGGAAAAAGATACTGAGCAAATGAGGTAGAAGCTTTTCTGCCCGAGCTGGGTGCTTAGCTAGCAATCTGCAACAGCAGGTGATAAGCACAGACAGATTGACATTTTGGTGAGGAGTCCCTTCAGCAAATTCAGGAAGACTCTAAGCAAACAGGAAAAAGGAATAGGCAGTTTTATTTGTCACTTGAATATTGCTATTCTTATGAGAAATTAAAAAGAATTCTTCTTCAGGAGGGAGGGTTGAATAACATGCGTTTTCACCAAACAAAATCTGATCTCATTATTTACATGATAATAAAACGAGTAAATTAGTATCTACATTTAGCCTTCTAAGAAAAATTGTATAAAGGGAACGATGAAGAGATTGTACTTGAAGAATCAGCTGTGAAATTAAGAAAATTACTCAGTTTCATGGCACTCATTCAAAGACTGTTTTAGCCAACAGAAGTAGTCTCTTACTGAAGTAAACTTGTTATCAATAGTAATTAACCAGTTTCTACTGAATTTGGAATATGCCAGAAATGTGGTATGATCAGTTGAAATCAGAGCTTTTTATGCTTGCAGAAAATAACACGAATCTATCATTCTGCAGTGTGGGCTATTTAGAGTTCCAGCAATCATGTGACGCTCTTACTAGTTTTCTGTTACATTACTCACACATTCATATATTTTAATTACTCTATAAATTAAACTCTTATGTAATTATTGCAGTTGAGCAGTGGGTTGGACAAAGTGACTTCTAGAGGTTTTTTCCAATGCAAATTATTCTGTACTTCTGTTGCTTGCAGACAGCAACTCTCATGCTTACAGTTTTTCACATGTTCGCTGACAAAAGTCCTAAGAAATCTCTGCTTTTTCTTGCTCAACAGCAAGTATAGAAATCTTCAGAGAGACTGTCCCCGGGGGCAAGGGGGTGTCAGTTACAGAACTGTACCACCTCGACTTCACTATGCTGCTCTGTATAGTATTTTTAATATATTATATGTCAATATTACAGTTAAGCACTGCTTCTTGTGATAATTTTTTTTGCACTGTATGGAGTGTTCAGTAGAAGCTTTCATTGTCGACTGCCAGGGCAGCTATGGCAATCTCCTAAGACAGCATGGGTAGAAGGCAAACAAGTAAGAGAGGTGCTTTTTGAAAAAGAAATACCTCCCTCTTAAGGGAATGCAAAGCTACTCTTCTCCTAAAAGGAAGGGAACTGATGTATCAGCCTCTGGTTTATCAGGGCCACAGCAGGTGAATCAACAGTTTCCTGCAACTCCCTCCTCTTCCCCCAGAAACACAAGGTTCTAGAAGCACTTTTACTGAAATGGATTTTTTGTGAAGTTTAGAGACAGAGTATCTTTCAGGAAAATATGTTACTGAAAAGTGTTCTGGTTGCTTCTAAGGTCATGTTTCTGCTAAAAGGCAAAATTTAATTTATGTCTAGTAGTACTGCTTATTCCTGCTTTTATCATAATTTAGCATGGTTAGACTTATTTTGTATTGTTCATTTGGAAATTATCATTTTCTTAGAAGGCTAAATGTAGATACTAATTTATTTTTTTTATTATCATGTAAATAATGAGATACTTCATGCAGTAAAACACAGTGAAGTGACCATACCGCAACTGCTGCCATAAGAAACCACTGAACTATAAAACATTTATACCAATTGCGGACATAAGTTATCTGACATTTTGTTTAAGCAGCTTTCTTACGAAACCAAAATAAGAACCAGCCCTTCAAGGATCATTACAAAGAAATAATGTACCCTTCAAAACATTAAGAAACAAGAAAATCCAGCTTGAGAATAAAAAAGTAGAAATAGTGGAGCTGGTTATGGCTGTCTTCAACTCTCAGCACACTCTGATAAAAGGTATACCACACAGAATTAATGTACTAAAGCGAACTGCTCTCTTTAAAGACACTCGTGAGTGTCTGTTTTATTCCAAGAGCAATAGAAGTACGCATTTTAAAAAAGATACGCATTTACTGCATATGCATAAGGAGCATATATACTGGAGCAAAGGTACTAACAACTCAGGGAAGGCCCAAACAGGCCGTTTTGCCCTCGCAGGGGAAAAAGGCTGGATCTTTGTAACCTTGTTGAACCAGTCCTGAGGCAAACGGCAGCACCGGGAGGACATGTGAGTTTGGGTCAAGAAAACAGCAGATTCACCTAAGTCGAGCACCATCCATGACCGACGCAGCTTTGTGTAATAGTGCAGGGACCCGAACACCCGAGCTCTCTATACTGAGTTTCAGGCTGCCCGTACTAGTAAAGTAAAACATGGAAGCACAGGCATCAGGGTATAAATCAGTTCTTACTCCACATGAGAAAGGCTTTCAGCTTTTGATTTGAACTGATACAATTTCTGGTCTTGTCATGCCCCAGGTTGACAGCGAATGTCTGGATGTTACAAATCTGAAAGGTCTTGGAGACAATTCACAGAGGATCAAGAATTCACAAAATAAGAAGAATGTAGATACTAATCAGGTATGTTTTTTTCTTTTTTTTCTTTTGAATAATCTTATGTAAATTCATAAACCTCAAATTCAATGTCAGTAATTGCCTGTGATAATATATCCAAGACAGATATCTTAACAAAACCTGAATTTGATTTAAAATTCATAAAATGACAGGGAAGCGAGTTCTGTTCTCAGAAATACATTATGGAAAAAACACAGAAAATTGACAGGACATGTAGGATTCAGAGAAATGTTTTCTAATGTCATAATGGCTTCATACAAGATGTAAAAGAGGCATCAGAAATGGTGATCAGAGGGAATACTATGGACGAGGAATTGATACAGAAGCATTTTCTCCTGAGAAGTTGGAAAAAGAGAAGCTGGAAACATTGGGTTTAGTGACACAATCTTTCAGTCAGACAGGGCATACATATTATTAAATACCTACTCATCCAAAACAGGGGAAATTTCAGACAAACACAAACTGGAGGTAACACCTCTGACATACAGCTGACCAGAGAAAGAAGAGGAGAATACAATACAGATGACTTCATAATAAACACATCCATTTTGACTTCTTTTGACTGCATGTTTGTTTAAGTCCATGTAGTGCGTAGCTCAGTATGGAGACATGAGAGTCAGGTTAAAAAAAAACACAGATATTTTACTAGTGTCATGTATTAATATTTTCACATCCACACTCCAGAAATAATCTGCTATTCTAGAAGTTCCATTAAAAACTTCTAGTACTTTCCTGTGTCGTAATCATATCTGCTTGCCAAGTCTGGTGATGGTACTTGAAGCAGCACGTAAGAAATAGAGGTTTCCTGATGCTGTTTCTATATTCCAATGGGTTTTGGATATGATCAGAGGCAGCAAAGGCATACTGCCAAACAAATGCCTCTGCTCTCAAAGTTGAAGTGATTCCAGATTTACAGTGATGGAAAGGATCACTCGGACTGTTCTCATATGCACTCCTGGGAACTAGACCAGGATCTGAGATCCTAGGAGAGGAAGGTGGCAGACAGTGCCTATACCTTCCTCTCCAAGAAAGCCAGCAAAAAGGAAAATGTCAAAAAGAATAAAAGGACTTTCAAAACTGATTGAAACTGTTGAAAAATGCAGAAAAGTAGTGGCCATCAATGAAAGCTTGATTTTAATCAAAGAAACCAACTTCCCACTGAACAGGTTCTGCTGAAAGCGTTCAGCCACTACTTTGTGCAAGTGTAGTACAGATACATATACCCACACCAACGCTTTCTCAGGCGCACTGTGACTGAGGCAGAAAAGTTTATTTTGAGGCTCTGCAGAGTATGGACTTTGCTGTGCCCTGCTGGCAGAAGTCCACACGCTCCACGCAGCCCTTGGGTTAGCCTCAGCAAGGATCAACACTCCCCAAGAGCCAGATCTGAGATCATGTTTGGCCATGAAAAAAGAAGAAAAGGGGTTTGGATCCATTCTCCCTTTTCCTTGTGTATCTGCACAGAGTTAGACACAAAGTGATCTTTGGTTTCAGATTTTTTTAACACCTTTTAGAGTAGATGTGGGAAAGCATTTGTGACAATAAAATAGTGACATAAGAATATTCTGAGCACATTTAAATACATTGTAGACAATGTGAGAAGATGTGGATTGATACTTTTTGTATTGAAATACTCAAAATCAAAACCAGGTTATATTCTCAAGACAAGCAGTATATTTCACAAATTCAAAGAGCCAGAGCCCAGGCTGTGGGTGATCCAGGTGAGCTCCTGGCCTGGGGAGCATGCTGTGGCATGGGAGAAAGTGATGGGGGAGCACGGTCTGGCCTGGGCAGCATGTGAAGTGGGGCACTGGGGATGGTGGCGGGGATGGAGGCAGGAGATGTGGGACACGGGCTTCTAGCTGTGACCAGGAGAGAGGACTTGGTGCCACGGGGAGCGCAGCCACCTGCAAACATGAAAGTGTGGCTCTTCAACCCAGAGGGCTGGACTCTCCTGATTTATAATGCAGGCTCAAAAATATGTGAGAAGTACTGGCATGCAATGTACCCCGAATTTAAGCCCAGGAATAAATAATATTTCAATATTATCAGCACTCAGTGTCCCTCAAGTGAGAAGCCCACCTCCCACAGCCGCTGAGAAGAGTGCTCCCAGTTACCAAAATAATAGCGACTCAGTAGGCGGCAGCATCTGCATTTTTCAGGTTTGCTTTATTTCACAGTCAAGACCAAAGAGAGAAAGAAATTGAGTTTAGTGAAAATGCGGCCATAAGTTACAGAGCAGCTCCACAGAGCCACACGACTCCCATCACCACCACCCCCCCAAAAACTGCAATCAAGAGGACTGAGAGACTCCTGTCTGTGTCATGCTAAGCTTTCTCCTAGGGGAATGAATAGCAGCTTCCACATACATACTCCTCCGCACCATTTTAATTACTGGCTGTGTGTTAATTTTGCCTTTGAGCTAGTTCAAGTCTCTCACTAGGAACTAACTGAGGGCTTTCCAGGACTTTCAGCAGCCTTTTCCTGCAGCAGAAAAGCCAGACAGAAGGCAGGGGCCAGGGCAAGGTTCGCAGTGGGCCTCGCTTCACACAGCAGTTTGGGGAATGCGGTTAGCCCAAATCATATCAACACAAAAATAAAAGGTAAACTTACCTGCAGCCTGCCACCACTCCAAGTGGCTGGGCACAGCAGGCCAGCTCCTCTCGAGAGGGTAGGACACGACCACCAGCTCAGGAAAACACTGGCTGCCTTCACTGTGGTCCTGGCCACACACCCAAGGGCAGGCAACCAGTCACGCCGCCCTGACGCGGCCTTAAAACGAGGAGGTGCAAGTGCGGCGCACGGGCCACGTGCAGTCACACTGCTGCCTTGGAACACAACAGTCACCCGCCGCAGGCCACTGGCCCCTCCGCAGGCCCCACCATGAGCGTGGAGGTACATACCCCTGGGACAGGCGCTTTCCCTCTCCCCCTCCGGACCGGGCTGGGGGGAGTAACAGGGGGTGGGCATGGCGGCCCCCACGGGTGCACTGAGCAGCTTCGGGGGGCTGTGCTGCTCCCAGCCACCGCAGGGACAGTCCTCAAACATGGTGGAGGTCAGATGGCAGCTGTTCAAAAGCTTTAGTGCAGCCAGGCTTGTGTGGATTCAGGTAGCAAAAAGGTGTGTTCCTGATGAAAAGGTGCTACCTGGCCAAATTTCAAGTTTCTGCTACAAAGCCGATGGGTGCTAACTCTCTTTAAAGGATTGTTACCTGTTAGCTTTCCTCAGCAGCTTTTCTTAAGAATAAATGTATTCGTTAAATTTTTAAAACAGTAAGCACACACACAACCCCAATTTTAACCATTCTCCATACATAAAATTTCCACTCTTTAAAGTTCTGCAAAGAGAGAAGCAACAAAAACAGGGGGTCATCAACAGGAGGTGCTGGGCAAGCTGGCTAACTGGCAGCTCTACCATCCCTATCCGCAGCTCTCATGTTTCGGTGTGTACGCAGTGGTACTCTGTATGGGGCCCACTTCAGCTCTGCATAACACCAGTATTTTTTCCCCCTTTTATTTCCCCTTTCAAAATGGTGTGGATGGCTTGGGAAAGTTCACGGCCATAGTCTAACCACTGGGTTTGCCTGATGCTGATGACAGCATTGGTGGCAGACAGGACAGCTGGAGCCGTGCACTCAGTGCAGACGGGAAATTCTTGAGACTGCTTCAGCCATCTGCCAGCGGGGATCTGTTTTTTCGCACCTTACTTAACAAGCATGCACCCCTCTCACAGTCTCGGCACCGATCTGTTTTCCAGGAGGATGAATACATCAATATTGAGAGTGATCTGCATGAAAACAAACGTGACTCAGTAGATGATGAGCAACCACGCTTGAAAGGGTAATGTCTTTTGGATGAGTAAGTTTTCCACTGACTTCATCCTGGCCTGAGCAATAAGCTGCCAGTGTTTCTGCTTCTGGAGCAACAGCTCTAAGTTTCACTGTCATATACCTATGCTACACAAACCTTTGTATTGTGTAGCAATTTGTGTAATATGGAAACACATTGTATTTAAAATTATTATATCTTTCAACTGGCACGTGATCATGGAACTATCCTTCTAAAGCCTTGCAAATTAAAGGAGCAATATTTTTTTCTTTTTGTACATTAAGTACTTTTCCAATATTTCCATATGAGCCTTTCTAAAGAGAGGCCTTAAACAGTGATCTCTTTCAGGAAGTTAAAGATTCACTATTGTCCTTCGGTTTGCATAGCTATTTACTCCAGTGCAAAATAAAAATAGAATAGCTGTAAAAAAAGCCATTTTGATGGAGCAGAATTTTTACACTTAGCACTGGTGCCAAGTGACTGCACACTGAAAGCACATATCTACATTTTACTTGAGGATTAGGTTTTTTGGTGAAAACTACAAACCCTGTATAAGACATTAAAAAATTAACATACAATACCTAAAATTATATTTTAATGTCGTAGTATTTTTGTCATATTGAATCTTCATATAATGCTTCACAGAAATCATACTGTACTTTCCCCCCCATTTCTATGACTTCATTCTGTTATACAGCACACCACTTCAGCTTTGAACCTGTCTTTCTATCAGCAGATTCTAGCAACTCACTCACTGCATATCTCAACTAGGAGTTCGTCTCACTCAAATTGGACTACTTGAAAAGATCTCATGCCTGTACAAATGATATGCTTATATACAGAAGAAGTTGTGAAGATTTTAATTATGCTTTCAAGTTGTATATACAGAACTTAAAGACTTGTTAATATGATCAGGTTTACTGACACCATCATACTAAGATACTGCTTCAAGAATCTAGCAAAAGTATTTAGAAATCACTTAAATGTGCTTCGTTTCTCCTCTCTGTTCTTTGGAGATTTGTCATTCCTTTAGCAGTACATAACATGAAACACTTTCTGGTTTAAAACACTCAGGATCTTGTCTAGCAAAAACGAAAGCTGAGATTTGATAGATCAAACATCCAACTTTGATAAGCCTCTCCAGTGGCAAGTATCCAACATCTCCCCAGAAGTAAGCTAATTGCACAGGCAAGTGTTGGCACGCAAATGGTTGTACAAGGCTAGCAGGCTCTCTCCCCCTCAAACCTGGGCCCACAGGAGTCACTTGCAAGAGGCATCTCTCTACAGAGATGGGTTGAGCTAAGGCAGAGATGAAGCCTGTGTGGTTTTTATTCATTCTTGTTTATTTGTACTCCCATGGAGAGCCAGAGGGATAAATAAGGTTTAATTCACAGGGCTTACTGTTCCCGAGGCCAACTTGTTCTCCCAACAGCAGCAGGTACTATTGCCTCGGGCAGTGAAAGCTCCTTGTAGGCTGGAAGCTGAAGAGCACTTTGCTCTGTTCTGATTACCTTCAGGCTACGGGTTGTTCTGTGCTCTCCGGTTTTGTGCTTGGTTTTGTACTTTGTCTAGGTTTATTTTTGTGTTGAGCACCTGACAAGGGCAACGGTATCTCTACCAAGTTATTTCTTGTAAATTAGCTTGTAAAAGCAGGCACTAATCTGATCTAATGTCTTCCTTGTGTCTGCTCAAAAGCGGCATTCACAAAGCGTGCCTCAATTGTGAATGTGTCATCGATTTCTTCCAGCAGATAGTACTGCATAGCCTGTGGTCTGAGACACAACCCTTTTGAAAGATTGGTCTGTTGATAACAAGGATTCACTACATTTGCAAGCTGTTAACGTTCACTTATAGAATATATGCAGACCAGAAAAAGGATTTCTGAGTTGCAAAGTGCAAGCAAGAATAGGTTTGACATATACAAATATTTCACCTTAAAGTTCTCCTTTAAATGTGTTTAAGTGATATCTGCTTTTTCAACATCTTTGGTTAAGTAAAAGCCATTGACCACATGCTGCACTTTAAGCCTACAGGATCAGCTTTCAGAAAATAATGATTCTTTAGTAAATTAACCAGATTTCATAAAGACGATGTTTTTTCTGCCACCTCTCAGAACAGAACTGCATATTTATAACACACATACCTAAACATTTAAGATGTCCTGGTACCAAAGTGATAATCACCTAAATTAATAAAATAACAAGGGAGAGAGAGATGTTAGAGCAAAGAAGAGATTACAAGTAATTGTAATCTTAAAATAACAATTTTAAATCCCAAAGGACTCATAAGTAGCAGTAACAGATAGTAGATAATATTTTTTTCCTTTTTTTGTTTGATGGATGAACTGTAAATTTGACACAGTAACTCTGGCTTATTCATGCATCTGTCTCTCATTTCTCCTTTTCTTTCTTTTCCTGTTGTATCTAATCTCTCTGCTGAGATTGGGTAGATAACCTAATGTTCTTACAAGTGAAAAAAAAAGAGCTATGATTTGTGAGGCAATACGAATTCACAGAATTAAAACTGAAATATCAAAAGCAATCAAGATTTCACAAAGACCCTGTTACTCTTTGTACTGGTGAAGAAGTATGTTCCTACTCTGCTGTTCTGAGTGCTGATATGAATTAATAGTCGTTGTTTCTCTCCAGTTTCTTTTAAATTAATCAAAATTTTTTTAGTGCAGAAAAGAAGGGTATTCATGCTGAATTTCAGCGTTCATCTGACTCCAGCCACATCTAGTTTCCAAACAAGTACAGTCTGGATAATTAGCATCTCTAAATATAACGTTGCCTTTATAGACTGTAGGGTGTGAGGCACTGCTTTAGAGAGACAGAGCTATAGCTGTGATTTCTTTTTCAGCTTGCACAATACAAGAGTGTTTATTTAGCTACAGCTTTTGTAACTGAAATATGTCCATATCACCAGCATACTTAACATTGGAAATCTGTGTTGAATTAACTCCCTTAACTATTATTTCCCTAAATTCCAGCCTCCCTCATAAAACCACTCTGTGTTACCCCTAGTGAGATGAGAAAAGAAAGAAAGTGAAATATGTAGTAATTGGAAGAGCAGATACTAGAATAGGACATTCAAATATAACAAATCATTTTAGCTTCCATGAACTGATGAGTCTTAGATGAAAAGTGAATGTAATTAACAATCAAATTTTCAAATATCCGGAAACATCTATGCACACTGTAATAAGGTTTTAGATGGATATAGGTTATTTTGCATGCACAAATGCAGACTTAGGCCTTCACAACTATAGCAACACTATTGCTCCACACAGGAATGCTGGGCTGACTGTATTAACAATCTTTGTGGGTCTAGTAATGGCCACTGAATCTTTAACTACCTACGCAGTTTGCACTAACCCTGTTAACACACCACCTCACTGAAGAGCTGTACTTCAGAGGCTAGCAGAACTGGCCTGCTAACTTTGGCCTGTTAGATAGGTGAAAACTACAAACATCACGCTCTGACCTCCCAGAAACCTGAGCAGGGAAGGC
>VYZW01066035.1:0-30027 GCA_013401315.1 Balaeniceps rex
CCCGCAGCCCCCGAGCCAGCGGCATCCGCCCCGCCCCGCCCCGCCCCGCTTGTTTACCCTTCGCGCCGCCCAATGGAGCGCCACCGGTCGGCCGCCCGCCCCGTCTGATTGGCTGCAGCGCCACTGCGCACCGCCCACACGCCGCTCCGCCGAGCACTATTGAGGCCGGCTGGGTGGGAGAGGGTGGTGGCAGCCAATGGGCGCGGCGCGATTTGCATGGCTCCGCCGAGAACGTTTTCCATTCATAAAAAAATAGAAGGGGGAAGAGGCTGGCGGGTGGGGCTGGGGCACCTCAGGATTTAAAGGGGCCGCGGCCTTCTCCAGGAGGGAAGCAGAGGGGCTAACGGGCGGCCTTGGGGGGATTGGCGGGGCAGCCCGGGGGGCAGGATCCGGGGATGGAGACGACCACGCCATGCCCAAGAACCTACCACACAGAAAGCTCAGCAGATGGGATGGACCTCGGGCCTTGCACATCACAGGGTCCCCTCTGAGCAGGCCATGGGGTCCCCTCTGCTTTCCTGGGAGGTGTCGCACCAGCAGGGCAGTGTCACACAGGTCCCCCTGCGAGCCCGGGGCTAACGCACACCTGAGTGCCGGCTTTGGCAGCCTTTTCCCTGCAGGCACCCTGAAGGCGGGTTTGCCTTTGAGAACGGCTCTTTGGAGGAGGCCATAGGGAAAATTGTGGGGGCTTTGGGGCTGCCCTGGCCACGGATCCCCTCTGAGTGGGTTCCTGGACACAAGCCCTTGCAGGACTGCAAATGACTCAGAGGGTTGGGAATGAGCTTAGGACAGAGCCATACTGCTGGGGGCCTGCTAGGCCCCCCTGCCCTGGCATTGCTCTGCCAAGTGCCTCAGTTTCCCCATCTGTAACTGAAGTTGGTGAGACCCACCATGGAGACTTGCCGGTGGCCGCTTGTGGAGGATGCAGCAGGTTGCACAGGATAAAGGAACTGTGTGGAGGCCTCACGTTGTTGCAGAGTGAGACTGGGAAATTATTGCTGGAGAAGGGAAAACCAGGGGAGATTACTCAGTTAAATATCGCTCTTCTCAGCTTGGGAAGGAGAGAAGCCTTCTGCTTGGATCCTGGGAAGATGCCCAGGCGTTAGGAAGCGTGTTGGTACGGGGTTGTCCGGACCATTTTGAAATCCTCAGTCTCAGGTCATGGGCTTGAAGGTGTCCTGGGAGAGCTGCCCAGCATGTCTCTGGGCTGCTGGTGGGAATTTCTCTGTCGATGTTGGGGTACTGATGAGCTTCCAGAGTCCTCCAGGGCCACCACCATCCCCCAGGAATGACGCTAGTAATGGCAGGTAGCTGGTCTCCCATCGTATCCTGGGTGAAATGCGGGGGAGCTGCCACGATATGCTGCCCACCGGGTGCCTGCGTGCTGGAGGGGGGACCACACAGAAGACACGGGGTGTCCTTGCCACCCAGGGAACTCTCCTGGGGGGGCTCTGCAGGCGCTGACGCTCTCACTTCCCCTCTGCACAAAGGCAACCAGGATTAAATCACCGCTGGTAAAATTAGCAGATGACACATGGGTGGGCAGGTGGCAAAACCTGGGCCGGGGAGCAAGGCGGGCTGCTGGGGATGAGCTGGGCACAACCAGCGACCCAAGGCGGCTGCAGCCCTACACCAGCTGGGGGCTGCTCGGCACCCCTGGGGCCTCTTGCTGCCACCCGATGCAGGGAGAGGTGATGGGGGCTGAGCACAGCCATGGGGCAGGTGGGTGGGTGGCTGCAGGGGTGCCCTGGGAAGAGCCAAAGCCCCTGGAGAGCCAGGGCTGGGAGGGGGGGATGGTGACTGGTGCCTGCTAAATTTAGAGCCCACTCAGAGAAAAAAAAAATTTAAAAAATTGCAGGCTCCAAATTTAGCCAGTTGCAGCTCCCACCGAGTGCTGCTCCATTGTGCTACCGCTGACAACACCCCTTCAGCCCTGGCACCCCTAATCAAGCACCTCTTGTTGAGTCCTCAAAGGTGGGGACTCCGTGCCTGGCCAGGAATTGGGGAACCCCAGTGCACCCCAGGACCAGCCAAGTATTTCATCACCATCTTTATTTGAGGCAAGCCCACAGCAGTCCAGGTGTACACGGCAACATGCGCTATGCTACGGACACCATTTCCACGCAGGCAACCACGGCTATGCACACAGTAGGAGGATGGGGCTGGTGCCGGGCTGGGGCTCCCATGGGAATGGGATTCCCCAGCTCTTGAGGGTCCCCCAGCACAGCGCCAGCTCGGCGGCGTGCTCGTGCACTGGCAGTGGTGCCTGGGGCTGGAGGGGGGGGATGTTTGGGGGCTCCCACTCCATCCCGTAGCCTTTGGGGGATGAACAGGGCTGAGCTGGGAGACACTGAGGAGGATGGGGGGTTTCAGAGCCTCAAGTGCCCCTTGGCTATGTGGCGTATTTCTCCCTGGAGCCAGGGAAAGCTGGGCTGGTGTTCCAGCCCCTACGGGTCCCCTCCTGGGCTGGAGACCTTTGCACCATTGGACTAAGGAGGTCGTTAGCAGCCAGGCCTGTTGAACCATGGCTTTGGCAGGGCGGGAGCAGCTCAAAGCTGTGTTCCCCAGGGAGGTGGCAGGGACCACCTCATTGATCATCAGAAGGGGATGTCTCTATCGCCCGTCACTCTTGGCAGGCCAGTGCTGGTGTGTCATCGTCCCACTGGCCCAGGGTGGTGGCCCTGGGCTCCCCATGCCCCGCAGGACATGTGTCTGAGTGCTCTCCTCATCTTTGAGCTCAAACAAGCGCTCCTTGCCCCCAGCGCACTGCCAGACCCATGCGTGTGGGCATGGGCATGGTGCCCGCTTGCTTCCCCCAGCTCTGCCACCACCGCTGGCAAACCACAGCAGAGAAGACACGAGTGCTGCTCTTTGCCCAGAGCCCAGCAAACCGTGACTGGGTGCAAGGAGCAGGTCTGCAGTGAAAAACGTTGCTGATTCCATACAGGCACTTTCTAATCAGAGCCCCAGGATAAAACCCTGGGTCAAGGACGAGCGGGCAGGGAAATGGAGCCAAACCTGCTCCTATAAATGCTGCTGACCTCATGTGTTGTCATACCACAGATCAAACCCATCACCCCGCCTGCCAGCAAAGCTCTGGAGATGGTTGAGGTTTTTTCCTTTCACCCTCCCCAAGCGTGGGGCCTGTGAGGCACAGCTGCTGTTGGGGAGGGGCTGGGGAAATGGAGGCTGCTGGTTCACAGGACCTGGGGTTTATTTAGCCTAGCTCCCATATGCTTTCACCTGGCTACTCATTAACAGCCACCTGGGTGACGAGGGGGAGAAGGATGGATTTATGCACTGTGGGTGGAGCACGCCCATGTACGCAAGTCATAGCTCCAGCAAGCTGTGGTGACCTCTGCACCTGCCAGCTGGGCCCATGCTTGCTCCTGCTTGCTCCGCGGTACAAGGCCCCCGCCTCATGGCTTCTCGGCTGCTGCTGGCACTCTCCCGTGAGCACATCCCTGGGCGTTGCATTGCCCCCCAGCTCGCCCTCGCCCCAGGAGGAGCGGGAGCTGCAGCAGCCCACTGGAGCCTCCTCCTCCGCTCCAGCTGAGGGGTACTCGTGGGCTGGAGGCCCGCTGGGCCTCCCCTGGGGCGCCGCTGCCTCCTCCCGTGTCAGCAGGGCCCTACAGCCAATGTCAGAAATGGCCCTGAGCAAAAGCTTGAACGGGCGTACAACAGCACTGTCCCTGCCTGGAGAGGGTGATGAACAGCTCCCTTTCAGCTGTCACTCTGAAACATAATGTCTGCAGCACCCTCTGCACTGCCAGGGTGATGCTATTGACCTGCAGCATGAGGAGGGACAAGGTGCTGGGTCACCAGGGAGGACAGGGTGGCTTGTCCCAGCCAGGGCTCCCTGCCCTGCAGCAGGGGCATAGCAGGGACAAGCAGCGGTTTTCCTGCCTGCAGCAACATCCATGGGCCACACGCCGCTCCCGGCTTGCTCACAGAGGCACAGGGGCCTCTGCCAGACCCAAGGGAGCTGCCTGGGAGCGGGGGCTGATTCGGGAGCCGGGTGTCCTCCCACGCAGGGCCACTGCAGGAGGCAGCAGGTGCCTGCAGAAGCAACCAGCAGCCCTTTCCATAGGCCAGTCCTGCCAACTCCCGGCTCCTGGGAGTGCCGTGAAGTGGGGCACACATCCAGACCACCGTGTCCTCCACGCATTCATCCGTTTTCTGGTCCCTGTCGCATCCTGGAGAGAAGCTGCATCCCACAGTCTGTCCCCACATGCCTGGTGAGGGACACATGGGTGATGCCACTGAAACCTGCTAGTGCACCCCAGCTAGACTCTGGCAGCTGGCTTGGCAAGGAGAAAAGGAGCAGCCGGGCAGCAAGCAGTGGGCACCCATGCAGGCAGGGGGCTGGCAGCAGCATCTGTGAAGCTCCTCAGCTTTGGGATGGGCTGAGGGGAGACCTGGCCATGCAGAAATTGAGGTGCAGCAGCTCCCCCAGCTCCCTGCAGCCATCCAGGAGCATTGGAGGCAGCACTGGATGCCACCAGGAGAGCACAGGCCTGGCAAAGCACATGGGGAGATGTGTAAAAAGGCGGGGGCAGACACTTCCAAGTGAGAAGAGCTTCTGGACGTCTCTCCCCAGGGTCCCCAGCCCCTGGCAGAGGCTGGCAGGCTTTAGGAGAGAGGGAAGTCCACATGGAAGGAGGTGCCGTGGACGCAGCTGGGGGGACAGCCAGCAGAGAAGGGAGGTGGTATTCATGTCCAACCCAGGCTCATAAAAAGAAGGTGACTCCAAACCCCCCCATAGTTTGCTAAATAAATACATAAATGTGAACACGAAGCCCAGAGCCAGGGCGCGGGGGTTTCCCAGGGTCAGCAGCTCCTCCCAAAATCCCTTTTTTGCTGTTGCCATGTCAAAACATGGTCTCCCGTCTACCCCGTGCTTGTGCCCACGGTCCACACACCATCTGTCCCCAGCCCGTCCCATGCCTCATGGCTCCCAGGGCCAGCAGCAAAGGCTTAAAACCTGTCCCAGAAGTGCTAGCCAAAGGCATGGCAAAGACCATCTCCTCTAGGCTAAGAAAATAAATAACTTCTCCAATGTGCAAGGGTTGGTGCACAGAAAGCCAGTGCAGCAAAACATCGAGTGTCCTTCAAGAGGATTAAAAATAAATAAGTGAAGCTTGGCGTTTTCTCAGGAGCACGTTCATCTGCAGCTCTGCCGGGGTGGGCGGGGGATAGTATTTAAATAAAGGGGAAAAAAAAACCAGTCCTAGTGCTGCTCCAGGGAAGGTGCTCCCTGCATGTTGGCTTGCCTTCACCCACTGCTTCCATGCTGGCTGGAGAAGATGCTTGTGGTGGTTGGGAAGGAGCCTCCAACACCTCCCCAGGACAAATCATCCCCACCGGGCTTGGGAGGGTTGTTTTCTCTCCCCGCCACAGAGTGGGGATCTGGGGACCCCCTGAAGCAGGTGGGAGTCCGGGACGCCAGGTGCCTCCGGGCCACGGCTCCTTGCACGCTGCTTAATCTCAAGTTTGGTTTCTCCTCTTCAGCAAAAAGAAGCTGCTCTTCTGGGGGGGGGCCAGCAACATCGGCACTTGGCTTTTATGTGTAATTTTGACCTTAAAAGAAGTGAAGAACCCAGCTCAGTAAGGGGCTCCCAGGCTCTGAGCCCCCCTGGGCATCCCCCAGCCTGGGGACCCCAGGGAGTGACCCGAACAAGCCAGGAACAGCTCAGCACCCAGCACTGGGATGAGGAGGCACTGCCATCCCCCAGCTGGGTTGTTAAATGCTTTGCTGCAAGGGAGTAACAGCTCCGGAATTACATCCAGGCAGTGCTGGGACAGGCAAGAGGATTTCTCCTCCAGGCAAGCTGCCTGCCAGATGGTGGGGAACCCCACTGCAGCTCCCCTAGGAAGGGATGCTGCCGCCCCCACCTGCCCAGCAGGGGATGAGCATGCCCCTGTTCCCACAGCTCCTGCAATGGCTTTCTATGAGCTCGGGGCTGGCATGGGCGCAGACAGAAGTTGCAGGTGGCCAGGCTCTGCGGCCACCCACCAGCAAGTGCAGAAGCCTCCCTCCAACTCCAGAGGTTTTGCCACACTGCACAGGGAGTCGAGGCTGCCCACCCTGCTGCCAGCCCCTGCCTGCACTGTCCTGCCATGCTGCCAGCCCCTGCCCACCCTGGCTGCCCGTGGCAGAGCTGCCCCCTCCCTGGGGACTCACGGTGCAGGATGGTTGCATCCAGGGCTCCCCGTCCACCTGCATGGGCAGCAGCTTGCACGTCCTGCAAGGTGCAGAGAGGGAACACAGGGTGACACAGGCGTCAGCTTTCGCCATCAGTCAGGTGCTCAGTCGGGACAGGGACAAATACCTGATGGTGACGGACGAACACTGGGCCAGCCTCTTCCCAGCGCTCTTCAGCCCTGTGTAGATCTGCCCCATCTCCATCGCGCCCTCCAGTCCCACCACCTCCAGGAGGTGGTCGCTGAGGTCTGCAAGAGAGAGGGATCCGAGTTGGTCCCCCTGTCCCCGGGGTTCCCCTGCCTGTCGCCGTCATCCAAAACATTGGGGCCAGCACAGTGGGGCTGGTGGCACGATGGGGATGCATCATGATGTCCCCCGTGCCCCGAGACCACCAAGCTGGGCGTTTGCAGCGTTGCGCAATGCTGCTGTCCAAAATCCCTGAAGCAAAAATACTCCTTATCTGAAACAGCACCCGGTCCTGCGTGGCTGCAGGGTGGCAGCCCAGATCCCCTCCAGCTCTTTGACTGCTTGTTTGCAGTGTTGTATGAAATGGTCGAAGAACCCCACTTCCCCTGGGTGCCCTGGGGTGCTGCGGCCCCCCGGGAGCTGGGATGCATGGGGAAATCCTCCCCGGGAGGGATCTGCTCAAATCCCAGAACATTGCCCCTTTTTCCAGCTCCTCCTGCTCTTCTGGGCCGCCAGCAAAGGCGCCCGACACAGGCCAACTCACTCCATCTCTCATTCCCTTCAGGGTCCTCTGTCACCCCAGTGGAACCCCCCCAGGAGAAGTCTCCCGAGCCTCCTGATGCCCTCCTGCCCACCTGCAAGTAGGGATGTGCCCAGGGGACCGACCCCACTGCCTCTCACCACCTTTTGGAACCGGTGTTTGCTCTGCCCCACTCCCTGCTCCCTGTTCCCATGAGCTTGCCTGGCGACGGACAGCCGGTGACAGCCTAGGACAGCTGGTGACACTGCCATCCTGGCAGCCGTGTGGCAGGGGTGCTGTTTCCCACCCCAGCCCCAGGCTGCAGGAGGTGCTGGGTGGAAAATAGGGACACTTTGCCTATTTTGCTGGCTGCTTTTTAACCCACTGCTCTCTGCTGGGGAACCCTGCCAGCTCTTTGGGCTGCCTGCACCCTGCCTGTGTCCGTGGGGATGTCTCCAGTGGCCGCAGCAGCCAGGTACCGTGCTGTTCCCAAAACCCCCCAGCCAGGCTGGCAGCACTGTGGCGGAGCCTGGGAAGATGCTTACAAAAGCCACCGGTGCCAGCTCTGCAGCTCCACTTCCGGCTCCTCCTCTGCAGCAACGGGCATCCAGCCCTGCAGCGGCTTGCCTGCCAGCCCCGCGGGGTGCCGGGGGCTGCCCAGCCTCACACCTGCAGGTGACGGCTCCCGTCCGGGCCGGACCCCTGGAGGGTTGGGGGAGAGGTGGCTGGCAGGGCACGGGAGCCACATCCTCTCTGGCCACCATGGCACAGCCTAACCAGCCCTGAGAAATGTGGTGCTGGGACATACCCAGGCAGGCAGAGCCACCCTCCTTCGCCAGCTTGGACAGATTGTTCTTGGGGTCACCCTGGCACCCCAAAAGACAGCGAGCCGATAGCAACCCCTCCAGTGCTGTTGCTCCAGCGCCACGTGCACCGAGCTGTGGCCAGAACCAGTGGCTGCCCAGCTCCCCTGTGCTAACCCTGCTGACCCCATGCACCCCACCAACCCCAATTACCACCGGGCTTCGCCACTCACCCTGCACGCAGAACTTGAGCTCCTTGGTGTCAGTGACCACCATTGCGTGCAGCTTCTCTGGTGCTTTCTTGCCCAGCCAGTTGTAACCACGCTGCTTCTTGGTCTCGCCCCAGAGGTTGGAGCCGCCATACATACTGGGGATGTTGAGGATGGCAATGCCCTCCAGGGACGCATTGCTCAGGTCTAGCAGGGTCCCATCGCACTGCCAGGCAAATGGGCAGCGTCAGGCCGTGGGGTCGGGGAAAGCTGGTGCCTGGCACTGCAGAGCCCAGACTCCTCTCCCTACCTGCATGCCGCTGGAGCAGGGCTCCCTGAGCGTGGCGTGCTGCTTGATGGTCCCCAGACCAAACCTGCCCCAGGGTGGCACAGGCAGCCCTGGGGTGGCTGGGGCTGGAGGTGCAAACAAATACCCCCTGGCTTTGCTTTTCTAGGGCTGACAACCACCACCTCCCCTTCCTTGTGCTACTTTCCCCTCTATTTCAATATGAATTTTACTACACATCCGAGACAGCAGTTTTGAACAGTGAATTTCCTATGGGAGCACATAAAACCTTGGCTGGACTCGGTGCTGCAACCCAAAATAGGATGCAATACCACCTCAGCCCTGGAGCGACCTCCATCCAAGCATCTCCAGTACATGCTTCCCCACCTCCCCTTGTTCAAATTGACCCCAAAGAATCAGAAAGTTTGGCTGCCCAAAAAATAACTCAAACCAGCTTGTCTTCAAGTGCAATTTGGAAACTATAAATGAGGCTGGAAGAAAATGATAGGAAAGGTGTCAGAGGAAAAAATGTCAGGTTTTGGAGAGAAAACTGCAAGGCAGCACACAGAACTGGTATACCGGGCTTTGCTGTCATACAGGAGGACTGCCCCAGCTGAAAATTCCCTGTAAAAGGTAAAATATCCGTTGCCTGTGGCTTTTCCATAGGACTGGAAGCAGCAGCCATGGAAATGCATTTCTTAACTTCAGGTCTTCTCATTCTCATGCTACCCAGACAATGCTGGATCCCTTTTCTAGATACCTCTGGAGGAAGCAGCTGCTTTCCCATTCAATTGTATTTTCGCTGGAGTATTTGTATTTTCCTTTACACATCTGCTCTGTACCTGCCATGCTATGCTTCAGCAAATAGCAGCACGTTATTTCCTTGCATTTTGGTGATGCGATGGCATTTCTGCCCTCTCTTGCTTTGCCGAGAGGAATGTGAATGGGCTGATGAACCCCCGCTGCTGCTTTGACTCTAGTTGTTTTCCTCTAGCAAAGAGTGAAGGTCTTGAGCTTATTTTTAATACCCTGTCGGTAAGCACTGAGCACTCTGGCCACACATACGTGGAGCTGGGCACGGACACGAGCAAGCATCTCTGTATGTTCAGATCTGCTCTGCCTCCCCTGATGCTCCAAGATCTTATTTTTAGCCTCATGTTGAAAGGAAAAGGCAGGAATCTTCTGGTTTGGGAGTGAAGAGCTGTCTCTCCAAGGCTTGTAAAGGATGTAAATCCTTTCGTTCTCAATACATCTTAATGATATTATGATTTGTAGGAACAGAAAAGACCCTAACGCTCTGAGCAGCGGATACCAAGCGAGAAGGCTCTGATTCCTTGTGGGATGGACAACACATCCCATGCCTGGCTGAGCCCAGCATCACCCCTGACCGCAGGCATCTTTCCTGCCTGCCTGTGAGGCCGTGGGTACCGACCCGGCTGTGGTGGTATGGGAGCGAGTTGGCTGCGGGATTTCCAGGGATGCTGCGGGAGTCTGTTCCTGCCCGGGGCATGCAGGGTGGGCAGGACCATGGCTGCCCATGCCTACGCATGCAGGGAGTGACCTCTCCCTGTGTAGCCCTCCCCTGTTAGTGTGCCAGTGAGCTACAATGGGCTCTTTGAGCAGGGGCAGCTGATGGTGTGCTGGCAGTGATGCTGGAAGTAGAAATTTGCAGTTGGGGAAAAAGCAAATTAATTTCCAGGAGCTGTAGGGGAACGAGTGCCAATTTCCAGAACAAAACTGCCATTTCTCTGCAAGGCTGACAGTTGCCTGGGAGCTGGAGGGAGGACAGGCTGCTGCTTTCGACTTCAAATACTGCGGGATTAACACTTTCCTGCTGGCACAGTGCAGGACACGGAGTTTATCCACCCCAGGATGCTGGCGCATGGCTGGTGAGGGGGGTGAGATGGTCGTGTCCCTGCTCCTGCCCCTTCCCACCAGCTGCCAAGGGCACAGCTACCCCCTTCGGGCTTTGAGAACGGCTGAAACTCCCCGTGTAGAGACAGGCTTCAAAGTCCCTCTGCCCACAGCTGCATACGCCGCACTGCCAGCTCCCCAGGCTCTGCCTGCTCTCTGCCTGCTCGGGCAGGTGCTACCCCCTGCCAGTGACCCTGCGCCCACCACCTGTTCAGACCCACACCAGCCCTTTGCGACAAGTGATGTTTTTTTGCCCTTGCCTTCAAGCCTGAGTTATAAAAGGGTTGTTTATCCAGAGATAAGGAGAGGCGGAAGTTTACAGCAAAGCACGGCCCAAAGCTCCCGGCATGAGCGGAGAAATGACAGCGCTCTTAGCAACCACGGGCCCTCCTCCCCGCTGTAATTAAAGGTTCTTTCCATGTCATCCAATGAGGGCTGGGAGCAGACGCAGAGTTTACAGAAAGAATATTCCAGGCACACTCTCGAATACAGCTGGAAGTGGGGGAAAAATACAGGGCTATTCTTCTGCCTGCAGCTGGCCAGCTTTGCAGCAAGCACCACATGGTGGAAGAGCGGGTCCTCCCAGCCACCGCATCCTTCTGCCACTGTAAGGGGTCAAAGCTGCTGTGCACCCTCCCTACGAACATCCAAAAGCCCTGCCCGAGGGACCCATGGGTGACATCTCCCAAAAAGCCTTTGTGCCACTGCTGGAGCCAGGGACAACCCCGGGAAACCCACCTCCACCTCGACGTAGTCATGGAGCTTCTTGCAGGTGGCCGCAAAGGTCTCTGATGTCCCGAATTCGAAGTACCACAGCTTGTTCTTCATCCTGGGGCACAGAGACGTGTCAGCATCCTGCTCGGGAGCGGTGCCTCGCCCCAGCCGCCCGCAGCCCAGCTTGTGGCAGGATGGGCTACCAGAGCCTTTCTGGAGCTGGTACATGATGGGGACATGAGCCATCGGTGAGGAGGGACCACTGGCGTCACGACCCCAGGGAGCTGTGCTATGGGACAGTGGGTGGCTCAGGTGGACCTGGCTCTGACACCCTGTGGAGGGGAATGATGCGGATGCTGGGTGGTTCTTCAGCACGGGATGGGGTGACTCCACTGGCTCTCAGCAGAGCTGAGCGTGGGCCGTTGTCTCTTGACGGGGCTGCCAGGGATGGGGTACCCCACGGAGTGGATGTCCCCCACCTCAGCACCCTGCCTTGGACCCTCCCGGCACCCTGCCAGGCAGCCCCTGACCACTGCTCATCCCCTGCATCAACTGCTGTGCCAGGCTCTGAGGGGGAACTGTAAGCTGGGGGGAGCTGAATTTCAGAGCAGATCCAGACAAGCATCCTGGTCCATTCAGGGTTTTTCTAGCAGGTATTTCTGAACATGGGGATGGGGGTCGCAAGCCACGGCTCCTGCTGCCGCCACGCCATTTCCATGCACCCTGAGCACAGCGGGAGCGAGCTGTGACCTGCTGCCTGCCCTGCCCTCGCTGCCTGGCCTGCTCCTGCCGGTCCTGGAATTTGGTGCTAATTATAAAGCATGAATGAACGTAATTGGGTGTGCGGCCAAGTTCAAGGAGCCTGCCACACTGCACGGGGCCCAAAGGAGCACCCTGGACCCCCACCATGCCCAGTCTCTGCCCCCTGGCCATGCCTGGCATGTCCCCTGCCTGTCCCCTAAGGTCGGCTGAACACCACACCGCCTCCTCGGGGCTGCTGCTGTTCCTGTGGGGAGAGAGGCGAGAGGAGCCTGGCGGGAGGGGAGCAGGCTCCAGCATGTCCCCTCGGCGCAGTGCACAGCAGCAGCAGGGTGTCCCCCTGCACCCAGCTTTCGGGGGGGACCACGGGCAGCCCTTACCTGCTGTTGAATTTCTCAGGGTGCTTTTCTCGCATGACGTGGAAGCGGTGGGCAATGGAGGCATCCTGTGGGGAAAGGGAGTGCAGAGACATCGGTAGCACAGCAGCGAAACAGAAAAACCCCCCTCTGCACTCCACCAGAGTGTGGGGGGGTGACATCCCTCAAGTGCACCTGCCAGGCTGGATCGCTCCAGCGACTTCATGGCAGCCGAGTAATTTCGCACCAGCTGAGTGGGAAATGCCCCTGGGAATCCCATGATCCATGTGGGTTTGAGGCTGCAGCTGTGCTGGGGACCCAGGTGACAGCTCCCCTGCTCCACTGGCCTCCGGAGCTCTTCCCTTTGCTTTGCCATGGCCGGGTGGCTTCAGTGGGCACGGCACAGTCTGGGCACCGATAACTGGCCCTGCGCTGTGCTGCCCTGCGGTACTCACCACCCCAATGGAGAAGTAGTTGTTGATGATGGTGGATGGGACAGGGTCTCCATTGGTCTCTCTGTCACTGGGAATGACGTCTATCTGCCAGCGGTCCAGCATCACCTCCGTGCTGTGCTCGATGTCTTTCAGGACCTTCATCAGGTTGCCCCCTTCATAGCCTGTAAGGGAAAGAAGGTGGTCATCGGAGGAGGATGAAGGGGAACGTGGCCATATCATGTAGGGCTGGAGGTAGTTGGGCGCTGAGCACCCCGGGCAGCCTGGGGCTGCTGCTACAGCACCAGTGGGATGCCAAGCTCATCCTTGTAGCGGTAGCAGAGATTTCAGCTAATGGCATGGCTCTCCTAGATGAAAAAGGTTGTTGGGCAGGAGCTGGCTGATCTGGGTTTAGAAAGCAGTGGCTGCTTTTTTTGGAAGGGGTTAGAGGCACCATCAGAAGGTGCTAGGGCTGAGATGCAGCCCCAAGCCTCGTCCCAAGAGCCCAGGAGCCCTCCCCTCCCCCAGGACAGCACCCACCCAGCCGCACCGGATGGTCCCCGCAGGCCAGCTGCCCCCCAGGCGATGCTCGCCCAGCCTCACCTCCACCCCAGCGCAGGCACCGGGCCAGGTCATTGCCTGTTCCCAGGGGCAGGACAGCCACCGGCGGGTGCTTCACCAAGTTCGCCTTGTCTGCAGTTCAAGGGGAAAGAGAGGTTTGGGGCTGAAAGGGCTCATTCCCTGTTCCTCTCCATGTCCCTCCTTGGCTGGCACCCCAAGCCTGGGGGCGATGTTGTTGGGCCCGCTCTTGCCAGGGGAATATTGGGAACCCACAGCAGATCACCGAGGACGCAGGCGGACGATGCTCTGCGGGAGCACAGCCGCTCCTCACTCACCTATGCAGTCCAGGATCCAGCCCACTGTGCCGTCCCCTCCGCAGGCCAGGATGCGGAAATCCGGAGTGTCCCGAAAGAAGCTCAGCCTGGAGAAAGCCAGGAGAGACAAGGGGTGATGTGGGGGAGCAGGGGCTGGTGGGAGGGGGCAGAGGATTGGTCGCAGCATCCTCCGTACCCCGGCATGGGCCCGCCGCGATCCAGGTTGTACACTTGGCGTGGGTTGAGCAGGTAGTGAAATTTCCGAAGGACCCTAGGAAAAGAGAGGCATGAGGGATGCCATGGAGGCAAGTCCCCCTCCAGGAGAGGTGCCGGGGCAGCCCAAGGGACCGGCAGCCCCTGACCCCAGGGGGGATGATCTCCCCAGGCAGGATCCCACCTACCGCTCCCCTTGCCTTCCTCCGCTCTTGGGGTTCACAAGAACCAGGAGGGGGTGCGTCCCGGGCCGGGGGCTGATCTGGAGGGCAGAAAGTGTGGCTGCAAATGCCTGGCCACTGCGGGGCTTGGCGTGCACCCACACCAGACATTGCTGGCAGCCCAGCATGGAAACCTACCTGCAGTCCTTGCCCATCCACCGTGGTAGAGTTGAACTTGAAGCCCTGGTTGTCCTCAGGGCTGGTGCTGGCAGGGGAGTCGCCCTCCGATCTCCGGCAGTGGGACTGCCTGTCCTTTGGGAAACAGGTGTGGATGAGCACGCCACCCCAAGAAGGCGGCGCTGGCAGCCGGGGGAGGCAGGTTGGCCGCGGCAATGCCCTGCCGGGTCCCTGCCACCCAGCAGCAAGGAGGTGGGCACTTACCAGGACAACAGGGCAGATGTAGGAAGGCAGCAAGATATGGTCCCGCAGCGGGCCCCCATCACACTCTGGCTTCACGTGGGAGGCACATTTGTTGTGGAGCTGGAGGGGGCGGGAGGAAGAGACCTTGGGCAGGGGACACCTGGCCATCTCCTATTCGTGAGCCTCTCCTTCCCCAGGGCCGGCCGTGCGGGGTGTGCTGCAGGGTGCACCCCAGGCCCCCCATGCCCATGTACTCACAGTGACTTGGCACCAGACGCAGTGCAGGCCGGTGATGCCCTGGTAGCACTTGATGCTCTTGTGGCATCTGTCGCACTTGACGGGGGAATTGCCCTCGATCCAGGCGTGCTGCATCACCTGCAAGGCATGGGGGGCGGGCACTGCGGGAGCAGCACCCACCGACCCACGGGCGTCTCCTCTCCGCTAAGAGCTGCTGCTGTGATTTCAGAGGGTGGCTCGTCGTGTAGGGATGCCGACTGATCCAAACCAGCCCCTCGCATGGCCACTTTCCCTCCCTGCTGCTCTGTGCAGCACATCGGGGACACCTGTCCCCCACCCAGACCTTGGGGCTGGGGGTCCTGCGGGTCCCTGGGGGCTGGAGCCCACCCTGCTGGGCTCTGGATGCTGGGAATACCCACGAGCTGCTGCCCAGGACCTGAGGGGCAAATCCCAGGGGAAGAGGCCATGGGGGACCAGGGCAGGAGGCTGAGGGGCCAGCTGCTGCCGGCAGTGCTGCCTCCGGGAGGGCTCCATAGGAGATGTGCCGACTGAGAAACATGCTGGCTGCCTACTCACGCTTGTGTTTCTCTTGGATTTCGCGTAGGTGCTGATGCAGGAGGCAATATCTTTGGACACGCACCTCTCATGGACAGTGTACTTGCAGACTGGTGGGAGAGAATAAGGTGGTGAGCATCACCCCCTGGCATGGGCACTGCCCCCTCCCTGCTCACCCTGCAGCACCCACAGGGCCCAGCTTTGATGGGGGCCAGTCCGTCCTCCCCAGGGTGCTGGGATGGGGTGGGAGCCACCAGCCTGGGGGCGTGGGGGACCATAGAGGGCTGGGACTCACAGGAGCAGCAGAGGCCCTGCTTGCGGACCCCCAGAAGCATGGTGCGACAGAAGTTGCAGTAGGCAGGTTTCTTGAAGTGCTTCAGCCTCCAGGTGTGCTGCCCATCATCCTTCACATTCTGCAGGGCAGGAGAGTGGAGGGCGAGGGGGGTCACTCCCCCACCGGGGGTCCCAGCCCACCACTTTTATCAGCTTTTCATTCCACAAAAGCCCCCAGCGTGTCTGCAGGAGTTCACTCCCAGCAGGACCACAGGCTCCTCCTGCTCCCCTTCTCCCCAGTGTCCCTCAAGCATCCCTGCTGCCGTGTCCCCCTGCTGCCGTGTCCCCCTGCTCCCCATGCATGTCCAGCTCCTGGCAGTCCTGGCACTGAGCTCTGGCTCCCTGTGGCCCCTCAGTACAGCCCAGCTGCAGGGATGTTCTGCCGGTGGCTGATGGGAAGGAGGTGACTTCACATCTGGGGCCAGGCCACTGCCACCACAGGGTGACCAAAGCAAGTCTCTTACATCTGGGTCCAGGCATAAGCACTTTCCAGAAGCCACTTAAAATTCCCTGTTTTCTTGAATCTTCCTGACAGAAAACCTACCCGGCTGCCTCTCCGTGGGAAGCAAACACCAGAATGGGCACTGGGGAGCAAAAACCTGGGTTTTCCCTGCAAACTACTAGCTGAAGGCCAGGGATGCACCTCAATGAAATAAAGCCCAAAAGCATGGAAAAACAACACAGGGAAACAAGGGGGGTCCCAGACCACCCCACCTCTGCTCTTTGAAGCTCACCTCAGGAGAGGAGCTGGCATTTTAGGTGCTCATCTTATTTTTTGATTAAATATTCATCGAATCGGAGTGTGCTACAATAGCAAGGAGCGAGCCCAGCCTGCTTGGGCACGGCAGCTGGCAACGACAGCAGCTCAGAACTGAGCTTGTGAAGATTTGGGGGGCGAAGGCTGGTCAACAGAGGCAGGGCAGGGGTGTCTGCAGGGGCCAGGGGACTGTGTGGGGCTGTGCGCTGCCGGACGGGCATGCGGTGTGTTGCCGGGGGTAGGGTGCCCTCCCGTGGTCCCTGCGCACCCTCCACCGCTGCCCTCCTCTCCTGGGCTTTCCTCCGGGAGCAGGCAGGGTGGCTGGATGTGGCCGAAGCAGGTCCCTGTGTGAGCACTCACCGTCTCCATCCCTAGGAGGACCAGCAAGGGAATGGTGGTCATGCCGCCTCGGATCCACTCCTCCAGCGTCACGGTCCCATCATGGTCATAGTCAATCTCCTCCATCATCGCCTTCAAGATCTGGAGGAGGGAGGAGATGCAGTGACACGGAGATGCAGTGACACAGAGATGCTGCCCATGAACCCTGGCTGCCAGCTCCAGCCGAGAGCCCCCACGGCCCCCCCCAGCCCTGGCACTCACAGGCTTCAGCTCGGTGGAGTCCCACTCCAGGTACTCGGCCACGTGCACCATCTGGTTGATGATACGATCCAGCTCCTGAGCACAGAAAGACGATGGTGCCCAGCACTTAGGGATGGCTTCAGGCACAAGTGATGTGTCCAGCCTCAAGCCCCCAAACTGAGGACATATCAGGTCTATGTCCTGATACGCCCAAGGCTGCCCTGGGCCCCCACCCGCACAGGGTGCCAGCAACACCCCACTTCTTGGTGGGTGCTGGGTGCTGCTTTCTCCTCTGAAAATCTGCCATAAAATCTGCAGTGGGTTTTCCCTCGATAAAACTGGTCTGATAAAACAGATTTTTATTTGCAACGGGTTTCATGGGAGATACACAAAGGACAAAGAGAAAACGTCCCGGGGGGGCGTTGTGCATGATTTTTCCTTTTCTGAAACACCGTGACCTGATGTAGAGCTACAATTACTGGTGGGTGGATTTTCTAGAGCTGCTGCTGGATGCTGCAGAGCTGGTGCGCATCCCCCAGCTCCGTGGTCTGGCCTCCCAGCAAATGCTGCTGCCTTCCTCCTCCTTTCCCATATCCCTGTTTAGCTCAGAGTGCCTCACCAAGGGATTGGGCACCCCAATAGGGCCCTGCGTGTCTCTGGCCCCCCAAGCAGCCCCAGCTTTCTCTCCCAAGGGGAGGCTTACCGAGCTGTCCAGGAGGCCGTTTCCATCAGTATCATACAGGCGAAACATAACTGGAGGGATAAGAGAAGCCAGCTGCTGGTTAGAGCCCAGCCCCGGGGCACCCCGGGCAGCTGCAGGATGGGAGCAGCACTGCGCCAGCTCAGTCCAGGCGAGACATGGCCTGAGCCCGTACCGGGCTGCGGGGTATTGGAGGGAAGCTACAGCCCCTCCAGCTGCCCCTCTGCTGGACATGGGTGCAAGCAGGCAGGAGCAGAGCAGTGATGCTGAATGGGGTCCTTTTCTAGCAATAACCCACCCGGGAGCTGGAGCTGGGTTTCCTAAGTGGTTTTAATGTTTCAGCATTAAAAAGTGAGCAGGAGCACCCAGCCCCACACCCCTCCTGGGTGTACTCCCCAGGTGATGCCTCCCACCACCAGTCCCCCCCTCCACACAGCGTGACTGGCAGCCCATGACCCCAGGGTCCCACTTACACTCCAGCTTGTCCTCTGCCCGTCCCCTCTCCAGCAGGGACAGGTAGCAGACGATGTCCTTCAGATGGACCACCTGGGCCAGGGGGGCAGGGTGTGGTGGGGGGGCAGCGGCTTTCAGGGAGCTATGGCTCTTCCGCAGGCTGAAGGGTAACCTCTTCTCCACGCTTCTTGTGCCTGTGGGCAGGGAGGAGGGGTGAGTGAAGATCACGCATAGAGGGACAAGGAGCTGTCCACAGCCGGGAAACAGGGCTGGCAGCATGTAAACTCCATGGCAGTGACCCATTTGGCATGGGGCAGGCAAGGTGTGGAGGATGCAGGGCTGGGTGCCATTGCAGAAGCAAGGCTGGGCACACAAAGGGGACATGGGGCTGGGTGCCATCACAGGAGCAGGGCTTAACATTGCCGGTTGGTCCCCAGGGCGCAGACCCCCACACCTCTGGATGGGATGAGTGGTGGGAGCCCATGGGGACGTGCCCTGCCAGGGACAAGCACGCAGCCAGAAGGAACAAGAAGCTCGGCTGGCGGTGGGGCAGCTTGCCGGGGCACCAGGACAGCCCACGCTCGCGGCTGCCCATGCTGGCGGCAGCCTTCAGGAGATGGCTGCTCCTGGCAGAGGGGCCCTTCCCAGCACTCCCCTCATTGGTGGCTGGCAGGAGCTTGGCTGGAGGCAGCCGTGAGTCACTGCTCCGATCCACCCTCACTAGGAGCTGCTGCCAGGTAATTAAGACATTGACCAGCGGGGGCTCTGTGGGATGGGATCAGTGGCTTAAGTTTGCAAAGCAAAGATGTCAAGACACCAGGAACCCGCCGAGTTTGGAAGGTCACCACCACTGCGCTGGGGACCTGACCAGCTGCACCGCCGGGGCAAGGTGTGGCTCCGCAGCCTGGGAAACCGGGGAGGGCTTGTCACTGCCTGTGTCCCTTGTGGAGCTCCAGCCAAGCTCACCTGGTGACTGAGGGCTGAGCAGGGACCCGGAGGATATCTTCGAAGAGCCCGAGGAGTTGTGAGCAGAAGGGGTGCCAGTAGTGGACTTCTGGGACGATGACCTGGACCAGCTGGGGGAGGCGTTGGGGATCGATGCTGGGGTGAGGGACGCTGGCTGTGGCTCAGCCACATTGCTGTGGCAGCTCTTGGGCTCAGGATTGTGTCGTCCCAGGGCACTTAGGAGACTTTTCCCATTGATCCCTGCAAAGCAGACATACGCCCATGGGTAGCATGACACCAGGGTGCCTGTGCCTGGCAAACCCCTTCCTCCAGGAGCCCCACCTGGATGCCAGTCGCTCACGCTGGGTCCTCTTTGCTAGCCCAAAAGCAGGCTGGCATCCCGGCCCCAGGGCTTCCTGAGGGGCACTGTGGGCAGCCTCTCACCCTCCTGCCTGGCCCAGTGGCTCCCAGCAGCACTCCCGTTGCCAGGGGCTGGCCGCCACAGTGCTTGGGACCAGGTGGCAAGGACGTGGTCCCCCGCCACCATGCCCCAATGTGGCAGCCGAGCATGCAGGGAGGGTTCTCCCTTTACTTTTGCAGTTTTTAGTCCTTTCAGCAGATGTCTCCACACATTGCGAATCTACCCAGGCAGAGGCCGGGGGAGGCAGAAGCTGCGTGCCCGGCACACGTCCCCTGGTCCGGGTGCAGCCACGCGCTCGGTGGCCGCCCACACCAGTACCTGTGACAGGGGCGCAGGCCACCTCAGTCTGGATGGAGGGGCCAGCATCAAGTGACTTGGGCTCTGAACACACTGAGGAAAGGGAGGAATCAGTGCAATGGCGCCTGTGGGTCCCCACCTGAGGGAAAGCCCTCTCCTCCCCGGAGCAGTGCAGGGTCCCTGGGAGCCCGTCTGTTGGGTGGGACAGAGCTGAGCTGTATCCTGGCCCTGATGCCACCCACTGTGGTGCCACCCCACAACCTTTGTCCCCGTGGGGTGGCATGGGAGCGAGCCCAGCATGCCACGGTTCCACAGCGTGCCCGGCTGGGTGACAGGGGCAGGGCTGGCTCACCAAGGGTGTTGAGCTGCGACATGCCGGGGCTCTGGCACTGGGTCTCCGGGGAGGCTTGGCATATCTTACGCTTGAAGGAGGTGAAGAGGTGTTGGCAAAGCTCTTCGGGCACGTCCGCCTCCAGGTAGGTCTTCATGAAGAGGCGAAAGCCCTCATAGTCAATGGGCTGAGGAGGGAACAGAAGAGGGTGATGGAGGTGCCCCAGGCACACCATGGGGGTGCAGAGCTGCCAGCGGGGGTGGTCACATTCCCTGGGTCCCCCTCACTGGGCACATCAGCTGCAGAGTGCTCCTCAAAACCGACGGCTTCCCAAATCCCAGTGGTGGGATATAACCTAAAGGGAGCCAGAGGCAGCAGGGCCAGAAATACCCAGTGCCAGCTGGCTGCTGGGGGCCAGCGTGGCTGAGCCAGGCCAGCAGCATTGGGAGCAGGGATGGGAGCCGCAGCAGCTGGGGTAGGAGCTGGGGGAGCGGCAGGGAAGAGCACAGCCACAGTGGGACAGCACTTGCGGCAGTGGGGCAGCAACGAGCTTGCCTGCTGGGGGGTCTGCAGCTAGCAGACCCCCGCAGATGGCAGGCAGCTTGCTGGAGGGGCAGGAGGCTGTTACGGAGCTCAGCTCCTGGCAGGCAATTGAGGAACTAAATACAGACCTTCTGGTACAGCCAAAGGAGCCTGGGGGTGTTGGAGGCAGAGGGGTGTAACGAGCTGTGCTCTGAAAGCCTCCTGCTCCCCAGGGCAGCGGGACCCTCCAGCCCACCCCCAGCCCCTGGGGACTATCATCCTCCCTAGGCCTCCTCGCCTCCTCCTTCCCTGCTAGGCATCCCCATCGCATAGGGACATTGCCTTCCCAATGGCTTTTGTGGCTCCAGCTGGAGCGAGGGTCCCATGGTGCCCTTGAATAGCAGGGTAATTTTGCTGCCCCTTCTTTCCATGTTCAGCCCACTGATTTTTTGTGTTTCGCCTCATTTCTAGTAATTATGGCCCCCATGAAAGGCTCTGTCCTGCTGGCACACTAATAGGTCTCTCTGAAAGCACCATTTGGAAAAAATAACCCCCGCCTTCCCCAGGCGAGAGCGAGAAGGCACAGGGCCTTCCCTTGTCCCCATGCTGGCAACAGCAAAGTCATTTGCTTTGGGGGGAACAGAGAGTAAATCCCTCCTGGCTTCTGTCTGGCAAGGAGATGCCCCAAAACGCTCTCAGCAAGGCTGCCTGCAGCCAGCACAGGATGGCAGTGTGGCCGCAGGGTCCCAGCAACATCGGTGGGATGGGGTGGGATGGCCGTGCAGCAAGCCTGGTCCCCTGGATGGCCAGGGGAGGATGCGGCTGCAGGCTGGGAAAGATGCTCCCCATCTGTGGGAGCATCTTTCCCAGTCTTGGGAGCACGACCATGGGGAGAAGCAGGGGGGCGGACAGACAGGCCTGCCTTCTCCCGGCTGCTTTTAGCTGTGGGAGCTGGGCTGGGGGAGCCAGCGTGGGGCCGGGAGCTGCCAGGAGCATGAGGATAGGCTCGAGGGGACAGGGTCATACCTGTTCAGGGTTGTACCTCGAGAGGACGCCATCACCGTGGAACTCCTCCAGGACATCCTTGAGCTTCTTGGTGGAGTCTGGGGAAACAAAGGCATTGCACTGAGCATGGCGCTGGCGAGCCCGCTTCATTGTTAGACCACCATTTAGGATGGTAGAGATGAGTTTTTCTGCAGGATATACAATTTCTGGTCCCCTCCCTGCCTGGGAGGGGGCCACCCATGCCCTGCTTTCCCTCCCACTTTGGAGTGCAGGGTATATATGTAAAGGTTGCCAGCAGGGATGGGTCCTCTTCCTCCTACCTATATGAAAATAAACGCAGATCCAGAGCGAAGCCGTGGCACTGGGCAAGGAAAGCCTGGACCAGTCCCCGGTCCCGGCTGCTCTGAGGGCAATGCTGAGCACAAAGCTTGGCCGTCCCTGCCCCGGCCCCTCCGCACAGGCTTTGGGTGGCTGCCCCTGCACTGAGAGCTGGTGCCTGCTGGCACACCCTTGGCAGCCCGAGCCGTCCCCAGAGCCTGCCCTGGGCCGCCCATCGGCATCTCCAGGAGGTGCCAGGAGGGAGAAATAGAATGGTATTGCTCTGTGCAAACTTCCATACAAATAGTAAATGGCCTGTGAGTTTCCCTGGCTGGGTGTCCTCAGGGCTGAAGTGTCTGGAGGGACATCGGTCCTTCCAAAATTGAGAAATAAGGGAAAAACGGAAAAAAAGATCCAGGGGAGGGAACGTTAAGACACATATCTCTGAGCATGTCCATTTAAAAGGCTCTTGGACATGCCAGCCCTGTTAATTACTGTGAAATCCTCTCTCCAAGTGGGGGGTTGTGCTGGCTCCTGCTGCCCCCAGCCCTCCGCTGGGGATGCTGGGGATAGAGCTCGGTGCTGGAACATGACTGTCTGGGACGCCTGGGGCAGGCCTAGGGGTCGCAGAGCACAACCAGGGGCACTTGAGGAGAGGGCTCCTGGCCCCAGGGCTGGGGAGGACCTGTGGGAGGACCCCCAAGCCCTGCTCCCCCGTCCAGTGCCAGTCCACCCTCCCAGGCAGGAGGCAGCTGCCCACGCTGCAGCCTTGCTCGCCAAACTTTGATTAACGAAACAAAGATGCTGTACATGATTCTGAGCTCAGCATTACAGATGGCGTTTCATGGTCTGTGATTCAAGAAAGCAGAGCCTGTTCTCCAGAGAGGCAGGATGAGATGCAGACAGTGATGCCACGCACACACCTCTACCCGCAGCCTCGCCTGACCCTGCCTGGGATGTCTGGCAGGCAGGCATGGGGCTGGGGGTAGCTTGCACTGGGCTGTTTGGATTGGAAGATCATGCCTCCCCACGCTGGCAGCCCTGACCCAGTTCACCTTGCCCCTATGATGCGCAGCAGCCCCGAGGACACCCCTGGGGAGCTCATGGGGTCCCCTTTGCCTCCCAGTCCTCTCCTGCACAGCCACAGGAGCCTGCTCACCCTGGGGCCGTGTCACCCCTACAAAGCAATGCCCCTGAGATTTTACACCCCTTCTTCCTCTGTCCCATGGTCCTGGCTGGGCTTTCCTGCCCATCCTGCCCCACTCTCAGCACCTCCCCAGGCTGCACTGCCTCTCCATTGTCCACCACAAGGAGCACGCCCGCACACTGGCTTTCCGGCAGGCAGGACCTCAAGGACCTGGTTTTGGACCCCTGGGCTTTGCCCAGGCTCCCTCCCCAGCTACTTGCAGCCCCAGGACCCCATGCCACAGCCGCCAACCTCCTCTCCTCAGCAGGAGGGGGTTGCTCTGCAAAAGCACTAAGTAAAAAAACCCCCGCAGAGGGTTGGCAACCCGAGGCGAGCTGTGGAGCAGCTCCGCACGTTTAGGAAAAGCCAGTCTGCTTTCCTCGCTGGCATTTCACCTTGCTAACGAACGTGGGAGACGGCCGCCTTCGGAGGGACCAAGCCATGCTCACATGTGCATCCCCCAAAGCAGGGGGGGCTTGTGCTCAGCTAAATCCTCCCGGGTGTGCAGGCATGAGGACTCCTCTGCTGTACCCCACCAGCCAGTGCTGGGGGTTGGGGACCTTCCCAGCCTCCCTGTCCAAAACCTAAGAAGTCATCTAGTTCTCCAGGAGGTCACCAAGGATGTGTAGGACACAAGTCTGGCACAGAGCAACAGGACTTTTAAAACCCCTCTCCTGTCCCAGGGGGAATGCGTGCGGGGAGCAGGGTACTCACAGTCCGTGTACTGCTGGAGCTGGGCAAACTCGGTGGGGCTGAGTGAGATCCACCCACCATCGCTCATCTTTGGGTAGCACGGCCCGCTTTAGGGGGTCACGAGCTGCTGAGCTGCCCGTGCTGGGCTCGGCGCCGCAGGTCCTTGTCCGGCCGCTTGGTCACATCGGCGCTGCGAGGGGCATGGCGGGCTCTTGGCTGGCTGGCATCATCCTGCTGAGCCCATGGGCAGCAAACCCCAGAACCAGGAGCAGCCAGTCAGCACCTTGCTCCCTAGAGCGGGAATAGAAGGAGAGGAGGGCGTCAGTGGTGCCCTGCCCGCAGCAGGCAGAGGCTGGCTCCTGCCTGCACAGGCTGCCCTGCCACAGCTTCCCCAGGGGAGAGTCACCTGTGGCAGTGGTGGTCACTGGGGCTGGAAGAGGCGGGGTGTGAGCTTGGAAATGGGGTGCAAGCGTGCTTTCCCAGCTGGGGAGGGCCTCCCACTGCGGATGTGAGGGACCCCTGCTCCAGGCGCCCCATGGGAACAGAGAGGGGAGTGCATTGGCCGCAGCAGGAGGCTGGCAGAAAGGGAGGGGCGAGCGCAAGAAGGAACACAGAGCACCTCACTGTGTGACCATCCCTGGGGCTCAGCGTCCCCAGGGGAGCCCCTCTGCCATGGAGCCGGTGCGCTGCCACCTGCAATGGCTGCAGCTCTCGGCAGCCAGAGGATGTGGATTGACAGAGGCAAGGCAAACACCGTGGGCAGGGAAAGGAGCTTGTTGCCATATTTACCCCCAACAATTTCCAGGGGAACCCAGCGTGATAGGAGCAGAAGGAAGGACACAATTAATTAGAGAAGACGCAGTGCCCAGAGGCAGGGGATCTGAACGAGTGGAAACGCCCAGCTCGTGCCTTCTCTCTGAAGTTGGTAGTGACCTTTAGCTGGCTCTGCCGCTGAGAATTATTGTAAATGAAAATCTACGTTCAAAATTAGGTGAGAGGGAACCTTCTCAGGCTGGAAAAACCTGTGCCGCAGAGGAAATGTCAGAAGGCCTCCAACCAAGCGGCCCTCTCCAACGCATCCATTTGCAGGCTTCAAAATTGATTAGCTTCTTCACTTAACCAAATTGGTCATGGGGGAAAGGGCAGCTTCCCGAGAATGTGGTTGTTCTTCAAGGAGCGGATGAAAGCAATTTGATCTCGATTTTAGGGCCATCTCCTTGCTAAATGCTGGCTCCTGGTTTCCATCAGCCTGAGCTGACAGACTGGAGAAAGCAAGAGCATGGGCGAGCTGGGAAAGGCCACGTGACTTGGGGCGATGCTCAGGGAGCACCCGCGCTCCCTGCAGCTGGCTGAGCTGCCCACGACGCCTTTTTATTTGCAGAAAAAGGCATTTGATTAAGGTGAGCGAGTCACTCTGGGGAGCTGCCAGGTCCCATGTTCCACACTATCCCCAGCCAGTGTCCCTAGGGACGGTGGCACATATGGGGGGCAGCAGGGACAGGCACTTAACCCCTCATCCTCAGGATTTTTCCCCACAGCCAGTCTCTGGGATAGACCTTCTCCTACACCCCCGCATTGGCAAGGAGATGTGACCACCTTCACTGGGCTTTTGGGATGCGATCAGAGGAGCATTGCTGCTTGGTCCCCAGCAAAATCAATTTTCTTTACTAATGTTATTTTGGCTTTAACTCCAGCAGCTGCAAGTACTGCAGGGTGAGACATGGCCCAAGGGCAAAGCCCGATGTTGGCGGAGGAGGGAGTGCTGCAAACCCCTCGTTGGGGCTACGAGGAGGATGGTGACCCCTGAGCGAGCAGCACAGGGCTGAGCATCCACCCAGATGGCTGCTGAGGGGTTTTCCAGCTGGAGGGAGCTACTGCACATCTGGAGAGAAGCCCACCAAACCCTGGGCACACATTTACTGGAGGTTAAATGACATGGCTGTGCTTAGTCCTGCTCAGCCCTTTCCTCCTGAGAGCAGCTGGGAGCTGCAGCTTGGAGCATACCCTGCTTCACTGCCGGGGAGCTGCTCCAGCCCTGTGCCATGTGGGGCTGGCTGGCAGGCAGGGGGGATTTTCCTCGTGGCAAATTTTGCTGGGTGTGAAGCCATGCCCTGCCAGGGATGCTGCTGCCCGAGGATGCTCTCTGAGAGTTGGGCAGATGCTGCTGCCCAGAAAAGCTCCTGCCCCTCTCCCCCACGGCTCTCCCTTCCCTCTGCTAGTAGGAGACAGCCCTGCAGGGCACACCCACTGGGGCTCTTGTCCTCTGCAATCCCATCCCATGGCCTGGGGCTTCTTGGCTGCAGCACAACATGGCTCCCAGGCTGCCAGGAACGCAGCAGGGGCTGAGCTGGCAGGGGCTTGGGGACCCTCCTGAGACGCTTCTGCTGCTCCTGCCAAGGGCGGTAGGGGGATGGCTGCCCCAGGGCTGGGGGTGACGATGCCACATGCCTGCACTGCTCTGCCCTTGGGGCACTTGTGTGGGGACAACACACAACCCCGAGGGAAATGTCACCTCCCCACCCTCACCAAGGCCTTACCAGCCCCATGGCAACTCGCCTTCATCCTGCGGCCATCCCAGCTCATCCTGGCAGCTCCTTGTCCCCATGCCACCAACTGGGGACAGGCTGGACACAACAGTTTTAGGGCTAGAAAAAAACTACCCAACATCTTCTCACATTGGCATTGGTTTTCTGGGGATCTTCATCTCGGGGAAAGGACAAGCAGCAATATGGTCTTTGCACCTTTCCAGGATGAATGGTTTGTCCCAAGGTATCTCTGAGGCTGGTCCAGAAGAGCTCAGTCTGCAAGAAACCCTCCAGGAGTGCACACAGTCTTTCTGTTTCCTGACAAATGAGCTGTTTGGTTTGACCAGAACCTATTTTTTATCCCAAATTTATACAAGGAGAGGCTAAGAGAGCAGAGCTAGCTCAGCCTGCAGAAGAAAAGGCGAAGGGGGGGACCTGGCTGGCTCCAGCTGCCCGAGGGAGTTTGGGTGCACTGAGCCCTCCCACAACGGATGGCAGCAAAAATATCCCTTGCTTCTTTTAACAGCGGGTTACGAGGCAGCACAAAGCAATAGAAGGAAAGCAAAGCAGACCTAATTGGGCCATCCCAAGGGGCTTTCCCCCAGCAATTGCTGGAATAACAAATGCCACTTCTGGCAGTCAGCCTTGGATTTTAGGAAGGGCAGGAAAAAGCCTCCTTAGGAATCCAGCTGCTGCTCGTTTGGCCACCCTCTGAATTGTCAGCGGCAAATTATGTTCTATTAAATCAAATTTGCCTCTCTCTAAAAATAGCTCCCTACTAGTGTTACAAATAACACCAGATTACCCTGCCTGAAAGCACTTACCGGGACACAGCCCCTCTCCCCCTCCTTGCTCTGTGCCCGCCAGCCACGTGCGTGGGCTTTGCCGTTCTGCCGGCACCGGCGGCGCAGCATGACTCAGGGCAGCTGAAGTGCCCGGGGGAGGATGGAGAGGAGGGAGCTGAGAGGGCTCCAAGCACCTCCCAAAGCCTCCCAGGGGATTAGCTGGTGCTGTAGCCCTTGGGAAGCCCCTGCATGGAGCATCCTGCCAGCCCCAGGGCCGTGGGTGAGGTGTGATGAAGGAGGCGCCGTGGGGAGCATCGCCTGTTGCGGGCAGAGGCGCAGCTTGGTGGGAGCCAGGCCGAAGCCATGTAGGGCCTGAAACTCTCACATCAACAAGGGAGATGCCAGACTGAAGCTGGCAATGGGCCAGTCCCCACCAGCGAGCAGGGCCCGGGCAGGCGGTGGCAGGGCCAAGACATGGGCAGTGGGCACGTCTCAGTATCCATGAGAAAGGGCTGTCCACAGGCACCTCCACTGTCCAGGGCTGGGAGGGCTCCTGGGAGTAGCGATGGGAGGGCAGAGGAGCCGTTTTTCCAACCAGCCACCCCTGCCCATGAATGTCCCAGCCATCTCCTGGCCACCCAGCGGGGCCGAGGATGGAGTACCCAGCTCCTGGGCTGCTCCCCTGGCATGCAGCACAGTGTCATGGGGCTTGCCGTGGGTTTGTGAGGGCTTGTTCCACCAGCACCTGCCTGCCCTCTCTGGGACCAGAGCTAGCAATGCAGACCTAATTCTACCCAAGCTGGGGCAGAGCAACTGCAGGCAGTGGGACAGCAGCCTCCAGGTGCCAGCAGAAGAGCAGCCGCTCTCACAGAGCCTCCAGCCTCCAGCCCCCGTCTCCACAGGGGCATGAAGATGGGGCTGCAAGCACATGTCCTGCCCGCAGGAGATTTCTGCTTCAGATGCCCTTTGGAAAGGAAAAACGTCGACTCCTTGAGCTTCAGGAGACAGTGCGAGGAGGGAAGCTCCTGCTGTGCATATGCGCACTTGCACGTGCAGAGGCTGCAGCTCTCTGACAGCAGCGGGGTACAGCACCGCCTGAAGCTGGGCTCTTCCCTGCATCCCTGGCCGGGCCCGCTAAAAGCCATAGTCACTCACAACATCTTCTCCCAGGGCAGAAGCACGGTGGGTCCCTGCAGGAATGGCATTTTTCAGCCCACCTGCCCCACCTTTTGGAAAGATCAGCCTATTTTTGTGTTGGGCTGGGGAGAGGCCCCTGAGGTGGTGGGTGGAGTGTAAATCCCTCCTGTTCTACTGCAGCAAACAAACCCTAACCAAGTCACGCTCAAACTATTTTCTGCAATGACAGGAGAATGCACTTTTCTGCATTTTGCCAGCTCAAGAGGACACTCGGGATCTGCTTTTTCCATTCTCCCTCCCTGCTGCTCTCTACACATTCCCTCAGTCCTTTGCCCACCCACCCACCCAGAGCCAGGCATGCTGTCCGAGCACCTTGCGCCAACTTTGCTTTGGGTGCCGAGCACCCTTGCAGCACTGGAGCAATGAAATGTGCTGGCAGGGGTGCCTAGAGCACCTGGGCAGGCAGCTGCCCATGAGCCGATGCCCGCCGGCCCCAAGTACCTCTTGTGGGAGGAGAGGCGCTCCTTCACACCTGGAGTGGCTGCTTTTCAGTGCGTTGTGCTGGCTGCCTGCTCCCCTGCCTTCAGCAGCAGTCCAGCAAACCCAGAGACAGTTGCTGGTGCACAATCCCAAACCCCACATGCACACATCTGCCAGGAGCACCTTGCTGGGCCTCTGCACTCGCTCCTGGCTGCAGGGCATCCTTCCCTGGCAGCAGGGCATCCTTCCCTGGCAGCTTTTAAGCAAACGAGCAGTGTTCTGCTAAGAGATGCTCCCCTCTCCCCGACCACTGTGTTACAGGACCAGCAAAGTGGGGGAGAAGAGACATCTGCCACCACCATGACCAGCTCTTGCGTGGCGGGTGCTCTCTCCTGCACAACCAGGCAGCAACACGGGAAGAGGAGGGTGGCCGTGGCCAGCCCTCTGGCCCCGGGGTCAGGCTGCAGACATACCAACTCCCAACCAGGAGCTGGGAGAGCTCAGCTCAGCCCAGCCGCGTGGGGACAGCGGGGACCCAGCATGGCCCCCCTGGAGCTCCCCCCCCCCCCCGTCAGCCCGCCAGGGCCAGGCCAGCTTGGCTCATACCCTGGGGACAGCAACAACTTCCCGACTTACTACTGTTGCCTTTTTAGATAATAATTTTGCAGGCTAAGTTCGGAGTAGACTGAATCAGAGCAAGGATGCCTTTTGAGTGAGACCTGTCCCCTCGCCACCTCTCCTGCAGGTCCCAGCCAGCCCAGGGCTTGTCTCGCAGAAAAGCCCCTTCCCATGGCAGACAGGGAGGCAGTGGCTGGCCCTGCAGCCAGGGAGCTGGGATCCTCCCCGGGCTCCCGGCTCCATCACCCCGCACCTACAAACCCTGGGCTTCCCACTGCCAGCACAGGGAAGCCCTGGCTCTCTCCCCATGGGAATCCTGCGGCAGTGAGTCCCATGGGTTAACTCCGTTAACTGTACCTTGCATGGGGTAACACTGCTTTCCGGTAGCTTTGATATACGTGCTTCTCCCCTTTCATCCCCCAAAACAACCTGAGGAACAAGTTGCAGACAGCCTCCTTCTGCAGGCCAGGCACGCTGAACACCTCCTCAGTCCTCCTGCCCTCCAAAGCAAACGGCCCCAGCAATTTTTACTTAATGAGAAAGACACTAACAAGCTTTTCTGGCCTGGCAATGCCAGGGAATGGCTGACTCGGGCTGTTTCTCTGCCCATCAAAAGGGTGTGTGGTTTTATAGCAAAGCTGAGAACCAACACATGCTGAGACACCAGTGAAAATCACGTAGCCTCCCCAGGCTGCGTTAAAGGCTCGGTGGCAGCCATCTTCTCCACCCTGGGGGACAAGGGGATACTGCCCAGTCCTTCCCGACCCTTAGGGCAAATTTCCCCCTTCCCCGGGCACCCCAGCTCTCATGCCCCAGTGCTGTCCCGCTCCTTGAATGCGTGTCCCTGCTCCCCAAACCGCTACAAAGCCGGCCCAAAGGCCTCGGGACGGGGTCGGGACCGGCCCCGGGGGCATCGCGGGCTCCGACGGCACCGTGCGGGGCGCGGGGAGCCGAGCGGGGGCGGGGGCGAGCGCCGCCAAGTCGGTCCTGGCCGGGGCAGCAGGTCGCGGCTGGGCGAGCGGCGGTCCCGCGTGAGCCGGGGAATTTTCCCACGGCTGGAAATGGGCAAGCCCACGGTGGGTCCCCGGTCCCCCCCCT
>VYZW01066060.1:0-11756 GCA_013401315.1 Balaeniceps rex
GGTACCGCCTGGGGCCTGGTGGGAGTTGGGGGGGGCGGGCATGGGACTACAACTCCCAGCGGCCCCTGCGCGGGAGGGGGGGGCTGGGGCTTCGGGAGGGCGGTGGGAGAGGGCTGGGCCTTCGTGGGGAGGCTTTGGAGGGGGGAACGTGTTTTGGGGGCGGCTGGTGCACTTGGGGGCCCGATCGAGGCCTGTCGCCCCTTGCAGGGGGGGCAAAGACGTGGCCTTGCTGGGGGGGGGACCCTGAGGCAGGAGCTGGGGAAGGGGCTGCCACCCCGCCTCCTGCCAGCAGCCCCTTGGGGGGGGGGGGGGGTAGTTTTTGTGCCCTGGGGTGGGGCTCCCCCCTGCAATGGAGGAAGTGTTGGTTGAGGGGGGAGCAGTGCCATAAAGTCCCCCCCACTAGCAGTGAAATCCCCAACTCTTTTGGGGGGCAGGTAATTGGGAAGGGGGGGCACCCCGTTATGGCCCCCCCCTGCACCCACAACCTGACCTAATTCAGGCTGGACACACACACACACAATCAGCCGCTCGTCCATTGGGGAACGTGCGGGTTTGTGTTGAGTTTTTCTTTTTTTAAATTTAAAAAAACCACAGAAACCCCTCAGCACTGATGTCAGGGGGGGTGACCCTGTGAGAAAACCCTACGGTGCAAAGGGTTTAACGAAGCCCCCCCGCCTCATTAGTCTGTTCCCCGACTTCCCTCCCGTTTATTGATTTTCTTTTTTTTTTCTTCCCCTCCCTCAGCACTCGACGGGGGAGCTTGTAATAAAAGGGGCTGCAGCATCGTCGCTCTCAGAAGGTAGCTCCTTTTAAAAAACACCCCCTCCCTGCAAATTTTGGGGGGGAAATGGAGTTTTTGGGGTGCAACAGGGCTCCAAAAGCCGGGAGAGAAGCTGGGGGGGGCTCCAAGACCCCCCGAGACGTTTTCCAGAGCTGCCTCCTCGGGGAGCAAATCAGCGTGGGGAACTTGGAGAGTGCCGAGTGAAGGCAACCTGCCTTTTTTTGAGGTTAAACCGTAGGGTTTTGGGCACACCACAGGTCTGGTTTGGCTGCGAAATGCTGCTGGCGGCGAGGGGGGGGACCCAGCGGTTGTATTTTTGGGGGGCGGCATGGTGGTTTTGTGCCGGGACTCAGGGGCTGTTTACAGATAATTATAAATTCAATCCTTTATTTTTATTAAGATTAAACTTTGTTCTGACTCCCAAATTCCCCCTTAAAAAGATATTCTGCTGGAATTATTTTCTTTGGGGGGGGGGGGGCAACCAGAAAACCCCTCAAAAACCCAGAGCCCCCCCCAAAAACCAGACAGGGTTTGTCTGAATGCAGCCCCCCCTCCCAATCCGAGCGTACCGAAGCGAAAGCACCACGGGATTATTCCCTTTGTCCCCTGTATAAACAGGATTTGTTTGAGCTGGGGGGGCGGGACACGCAGATCCCGCAAGGTGGGATTTATTTTTCCTTGTTTAGTGTAAAAAATGGGTTTATTTTGCAAGATTTTGACACGGGGAGGGGGGAACCTGCGCAGGTGCCACGTCGGCAGGAGTTTCATCTTTGCCCGGCTCCATCGGGGAAATAATAATAAAAAATAAAACCCCTCCCCGAGCGTTGCGAAGCCTCCTCCCGCCAAGGTCGGGGCAGCAATTAAACACAGGGAAATTATCGGGATATTATGCAAATGAGCCTAGGGCAGCGTTTGGGGGGAATCAGGGCACCCTGAATTTCCCGGCCGTGCTTTCGGTGCTGCAGTCCCGGTACCCGTTCCTAATTTTCAATCCTGCACACCTCCCCCCCCGCAAAAAAAAAAGCTGCCGCGAAATCTTCCCGCAGGTTATCAAAGGCATATTTTTAATTTTCTTTTTAATTAAATCCCCGTCGTCAAAACTTGCCTCGTCCTGACCTATTTGCGAGGCCGAGTCGGGGCTGTTGGCTAACGAAGCGCTGCTAATGAGGATACGCTGACGGGCTTCGCTCGAGACCTGCGTCCTCACTGCTGCGCGAGGGGCCTTTTCGGTTTATTTAGGAGTCGGGGGGGTCCCGGGATGACACCCCGCCTTCGCCTGCGCCGCCGTCATTGATTTCAGCAGTGAAAAGCCCAATTTGCCTTAATTTTTAGCCACTAACGAGGCCGTCGTTACTCTGCTTGCCAGCTCCAGTGCTGCTTGGCTTTTTGGGGGGGAAAAGATGGGCTTTTAGTTGTTTTTTTGAGGCGCGGGGGCACAAGGCCGGCGTGGATTTGGCTGCGCTTCCCCGCCAGGCTTCTGCAGGTCGGTGCTTGCCGCTCGGGCGAGCGGCTCTGCTCAGCTCGCTTTGCCTGCTGCTTTATCTGTTTTGCTTTCGGAGGTTGTTTTTGGGGTTTATTTATTGGCTTTTGGCTTTTTTTAGTAGTTTATATTCTCACGTAAAACCTCTCGCAGCAACGCAGTCACCACCCTTGTCTCCCTACCCCTTCCCCAGCTTCCAAATCACCTCTTCATTCCTTTTCCTTCTGATTTTTAAGCTCCTCGGAGCTTTTTTGCGGAGCAGAAATCCCAAATCCCTCAGAAATCCCAACAATGGGGCAACGGTTGAGGCCCTCGAGGTGTGACCCTGTTTTTAACGGCGTTCCGTGATTCGGGAAGTCGCGCAGGTCGATCGCACCAATGTGAGCCCACCCCCTTCCCTAGGCGGAACCTTAAACCATTTCTTTCTTTATTTTTCCTTTTAATCCAGAGTTCCTCCTCAAATTTGGACCCAGGGGACGCCGGGAACGTCGTAGGAGCCCCCTCTTCGCTGTCCCCCCCGCCCTGGTAAGGAGCTTCGCGCCCCTCCTCTTCATCACGGCTGTTCCAACAGTCGGACGCCGAGCCGACCAGAAACCGTCGTCCCCTCCGGGCGAGGATTACAGCTCGCCCGACGTGTTTTTACAGCGAGACGTAGCATTAAAAAAAAAAAAAAAAATAGATTTAACCCAGCGAAGGGGCCAAATCCGGGGGGATTTCGCAGGGCGGGGCTGCGTCTAATGAGCTTCCTCGCTCCGGACAAGAATTTCTTGAAATATCCCGGTGTTTTGGCCAACCCCGTCCTCGGGCGCTGCCATCCCGGAGCGATATATCCAAGATCTCCGTGTTGGCGCATCCCCGGAACCCAGGCAAGTAGGAATTTGTCCATATTTATGGCTGTGCTGAAAAAGCCTTATCGTTTGATTAGCGTTAATTAAGCTGTCTCCATCAGATAAAGCCTGGGGAGGTGGATCGGCTTGCCGATGAGGTCCTGGGTCGGGTTTTATCCCCTTTTCCCTTTCTTTTTTTGTGCTGAGAAAATTAATGGCGTTCCCATTGCCCAGTAATGGGGATTATTTGGCTTTAACCACCCCCTAATTAAGCGCAAAGTTGCCAACCTCTTCGCTTAATTGCTTTACTAATTTCTTCTCCGGCTTGGCCATCAGTTGGTTTTAGTCTTGGCTCCTACCTGGAGCTGGGTTTGGCTCGGGATGGGCGTTGGGAATGCTGGGGTGACCCCAACCCCTCCCCGACTAAACCCCCGCGCTCCCAAAGCGTCTTTTTGGGGCTGTTTCATCCCAAAAGAGTCCTGGAATTTCCACACACACAGCCCCCCTGCCCCGGGAAGCCTTGTGGGATGTACGCCTTGGCATCCCCTGTCAGCAGCAAACCTGTGCCAAGGAGGGGAGAAGGCGGCGAATTTTGGGGTGATTTTGATCTCATTTGGGGTCAACCAGGAGGTAGAAAGGACCACGCAGGTCGTTAAATCTTTGTTTTTCATCGGAAATAGGCAGGGTCGGACTTTCTCCTCTGGCTCACGAATGCATCTCGGCTAAGAAAGAGTTAAAAACTGTCGCTTAATTTATCAAAAGCCTGTGGTTAATAATTAAAACCTCTCTCTCTCCCCCTGCCTTCTCGTTAGCTGGGAAGGGCTGGGCCCTGCTTGTGCAAATTGCAGCTGCGGCTCTGGAGCAGCACAATTGGGCTCAAAAATCCCAATTTTGGGTTCCGCTGGGGGAGCAGGATTGATCCGGGAGGGCTGTTTAAACCTTTTCCCTGATTTATTACCCCAAATCAGTCTGTGGGGCACAATGAAGCTCCTGGACCATCCATTATACCCACGCCACAACCCCTGAGAAGGATTCGGGGACTCGGCTCTGCCCGGTGCTGGCAAACCCGGCACGGTGTCGCCAGCATGGGTGCTGCCAGGTTTCCCCGGCGTGGTGAAAATTAAAAAAATTTAACGCCACGCAATTAATCTTTCAGGCTCATTCCACTTTCCCTCAGGGTGGGGGGGCTCTTCCCGTATTTTACGCTAAAAAATAGGACGAGATTCCCTTGTGGATTGATTCCGGCCAGAGCATGAGCCCAGCTGGGCGGATAACAGCATCATTAATTCGGGTTGGGGTGCTCCGGCGATGTAGAAATTTGGTATTTTGGTATTTGGATGCTGGAAATGCCAATTTGGGGGAGACCCCAGAGAGGGAGGGGTCTCCCCAAAACGCAGGGCTGCCACAGCAATAAACGGGGAATAAACGCCACGGAAAAACCTCGTGAGATGCTAAACCACTTTTTTTTTTTTTTCCCTAAAAAGTAGCTCCGAAGCCATAAAGAACGGGAGGCGATGTATTTTTTCGCAGCTGGTTCAGTGGGCTCGTGCAGCGCCCAAGGAAAGGAAAAGCCCCCCCCAGTCCCCCCGGTTGGGGCCCCACGACCGCGGGAAGGGGGAACCCCTCGTCTCCGGCCATGGGTTTATGCTCCTGCATCCCTTTTTTTTGGGAAGAGTGTCCCAGGAATCCTGTATCCTCGTGGGTACAAACCTCCTCTCCGTGCTCCAGGAGCCCCCCATCTTCATCTTCCCTCTTCATCTTGGCAGCTGTTGGCAAGAGATTAAGCGAGATTATTTCAAGAGGGAGATGAAAACGGGGGGATTTGGGGATTTTTCTAGGAATAAAAGAGCCGCTGCGGAGCGGCCACCCGATTCGGGGTGTCGCGTCATCTCGGGGTATGAGAATTGGCACGGGGTGGTCCTGGAACCCCCTAGGTCAGGCTCCGCTTTGGTTTACATCCCTAAATCTGGTCATTCCTCACCTCTCCGCTGGATTTTAATCCAAACTCAGATAATTTGGAGGCTTGCAGAAGGAAGGAGAGGCTCTCGCTCTCTCCTGCCAGGTGTGATGCTCCGTAGCTCGGAGCGGGATGCCGATGGATCTAATTAATCACCCACCAATTCGCAGCCTGGGCGAGGGGTTTGCCGCTGGTGGAGTGTCAGGCGCCCTTTTTGGGGAGGAAAAACGGGATTTATTACCAGCTGATGTCTATTTTCAGCCTGGAGCGGTGACGACGGCGGGTGATGCTGCGGTTTGGGGGGAAGCGCCGACGGTTTGCGAGATTAATCCAAAACCCTCAAATTTCCAGATAACGCAGGGATTTAGAGATCTGTTCCAAAGATTTTTTTTTTTTGTCTGACTGCTTCCAGGCTCTGGATCCGGGATGGGGCAGTGGGATTTCATCTCCAGCCCCTTCCCCAGATCGGGATGGGCTGAGAAGGAACGGGAAAAGCATCATCCTCCTCTTCCTCCTCCCGCCCCACTCCTGCCTGGCAAAGGGTAGAGCTTCCCTCCATTTTTGGGGAAGAATTTTAGCTTATTTTGAGTTGTTCCTCCCCAGATTCAGTGGATAAAAAGGCGGTTTTGGGGCACCGCGTCCCCACAATGACCAGTGCCGCCGTGGGAAGAGGAATTTTCTTTGGAAAAAGAGTTTACTTTGGGGTTTTTGGTTGGTGGTGGTGTTTTGTTTTGTTTTTTTTTTAATAGAGGGAAGCGTCTGTGTTTTGCAAATATATCTTTAACCTCAGAGGAGCCGGGGAAGGGGAGGTTGATGCTGGGGCCCCAAAACTGGGCATTATAGCCCAAAAAGCTGTCAAACCTCAACCAGGAGCCCCAGTCTCACCTCCCGGTTTTGCCCAAGGGCTGGTCAAGCTCCTTCCCATGGGATGGAGGGGAATTATTGTCGGTGAGACCCGGCATCGCTGGCCGGGGATGCTCCTCCGAGAAGATCTACCTTTGTGCCTGCTGCCTGCCCGTTAGGCTGCGTTTAATTAAGGCTTTCAGGTGTTGATTTAACATCCCCTCCCAACAGATATGATCTTAGCCGGCTTGCGGCGTAATTAACGGGGATTAGGTGAGCGCTGGACAGGAGAGGAGGCTCGGCTGCTGTGCCAGGGTAGGTTAATGCCAAACACAGACAGATTAATACTTGTCTGTCCGTCTGTCCGTCCTCAACCCACTTGGGGTGAGCTGCCTTGCTTGGCCTCGGGGCTCCAGTTTTGCAAGATCCTGGTGGAGAAACCAAAGTGGGGCTGGCAAACTGGGAACAACTGACCAGGAGGAGGCTGAGGGACTCAAGAGCTTTTTTGGCAATCTCTCTTCCCCCGCCTCTCGAGTGGACGGACCTCAAGGAGCAAAATCCCTCCCAGCGTAGGAGAAGATCAGGTTCAAGACCACCCGAGGAACCTCAACAGGTAGAAGTCCGCGTATTTCAAGACCACCTGAGGAACCTCAACAGACATGGGGCATATCTGGGTGGCGAGTGGTCACCAGCGGTACTCCTGAGGGTTCAAGATATTTATCAACCATCTGGAGGCAGGAGTTGAAGGCACCATGAGCGAGTTTGCTGGTGATACCCAACTGGGAGGTGCTGTTGACTCTCTTGAGGGACAACAGGCCTTGTGGAGGGATCTGGATAGATCGGAGCATCGGACAACGCCCTTAACAACAGGCTTTAAGTCTTGGTCAGCCCCAAATTGGTCAGGCAGTTGGACAAGATGATCGTGTAGGTCCCTTCCAACCGAGATAGTCTATTCTTAAAGTCCGTGGGACCTGAGGAGAATGCATCCCAGATTCCTGAGGGAACTGGCTGATGGAGTCGCCAAGCCGCTCTTCTGTGAACGTCGTGGCAGGCAGGTGAAGACCCCGGAAGCTGGAGAAAGGGAAACATCGCACCCATTTTGAAGAAGGGTGGGAAGGAACTGCTGACCTGTCAGCATCGCCTCTGTGCCTGGGAAGATCATGAGAAGATCCTCCTAGAAGCTCTGCTAAGGTACATGGAGGACAGGGAGGTGATTGGAGACAGCCAGCATGGCTTCACCAAGGGCAAGTCCTGCCTGACCAACCTTCTGCGATGGAGTGACTGCGTCAGCATGCAAGGGAAGATGACACCAAGCTGAGTCGTGCGGTTGACACGCCTGGGGGACAGGATGCCATCCTGAGGGACCTGGACAAGCTGGAGAAGTGGGCCTGTGTGAACCTCATGAGGCTCCACAAGGCCAAGTGCAAGGTCCTGCAGCTGGGTCGGTATCCGTCCAGGCTGGGGGATGAAGGGATGGAAGAGTGGAGAAGGACTTGGGGATACTGGTGGATGAAAAGCCTGGAATGCCAACCGGATCCTGGGCTGCATCAGCAGACGCGTGGCCAGCAGGTCGAGGGAGGTGATGCTCCCTGCTCTGTCCTGGTGAGATCCCACCTGGAGAAGGACGTGGACCTGTTGGAGCAGGTCCAGAGGAGGCCACGGAGGTGGTCAGAGGGCTGGAGAATTGGGGTTGGGCAACCTGGAGCAGGCTTCAGGTAGACCTCGTGGTGGCCTTCCAGTACTCATGGGGACAGACTTTTCAGCAGGGCCTGTTGCGATAGGACAAGGGGGGATGGTTTTAAGCTAAAACAGGGGAAATTGGACTAGATCTAGGAAAGAAATTTGTTACGCTGAGGGTGGTGACACGCTGGAGCAGGTTGCCCGGAGAGGTTGGAGATGCCCCATCCCTGGAAGGATTCAAGGTCAGGTGGGAGGGGGTTCTGAGCAACCTGATCTAGGTGAAGATGTCCCTGCCCGTGGACTTGATGGACCTTTAGCGGTCCCTTCCAACCCACACCGGTCTGCGAAACCAGCCCAGTTCCTGGGGAGCCCCTGTTGCCGGGGGTCCCCATCAGCCCCCCCAAAATAATCCCACGGCATTCCCACTTGCCATGCTAACCCTCTGCTCTCCTCCCCACTGCAGGATGGCCCAGGAGACGCGGCAGCGCCCGGCGTGAGCACCGACGCCGAGGAGAACCATGCGGCAGCAGCGCGGCAAAGCCGGGCATCGCAGGGTTTTGCTCGCCGGCAGCCGGACGGCGGTGACTGAGGCCATCCTGGCGCGGCGGCAGCAATGAGCGGCCCCGTCCCCCTGCCTCGGCTCGGCTCCGTCGCCGGACCATGAGCTCCCACCGTCCCCCGCGGCACGACAGCGCCGATGCTGAGGGTTGCCCGCCGGCCTTTTGGGCACAAAATGGCAGCGTGCCAACGGTTGGGGGCGAACCCCCTCGCCTGGCCCCCACCACGCCAGCCGTGCCCAAAATGGGGGTGCGCGCCCGCATCGCCGACTGGCCCCCCAAGAGAGACGCTGCCAAGGACCCTCCCGCTGGCACCAGCCCGTGCCGGGAGGCAGCTGGCAGCCGGGATGTTGCTTGCTGCCGGGGTTTTGCTGGTGGGCAGCAACCCCTCACTGGCATTTCGGGCTTCAAAGCCCTTCACCGCATGGCACGGCGGCGATCCAAGGACGTGGAGTTTCAGGAGGGATGGCCCCGTTCCCCGGCAAGGGGCTTGGCACCTCTGCGGCACCGGAGCAGCAGCGAGGTGACGCTGAGCGAGTGCGACCCGGAGGAGCCGGTGGAGCCACGGGGGACCAAGCTGGGCGGGGGCGCCGGGCTTTTCCGCGAGTACGGCAGCACCTCCTCCATCGACGTGCAGGGCATCTCGGAGCAGAGCTTCTTTGATATGCTCAACGAATTTCGGACCAAGAAGCCGGATCGACGAGCCGTGACGCCCGAACGCCTCGGGGAGGCCGGTTTTCCACCGGGATCATATCCCGGGATCAAGACGGAGGCTAGGAACGGTCCCCGGGACGAGCCATCGGTACAATCCAAGGAGAAGCCCCGCAGGAGGTGTCCCAAAGGCGATGCTGGAGGTGAATCCATCTTCAAGAAGCTCCGGAGCGGCCGAAACGAGGGGGAGCCAGAGGAGCCGCGGGCGCCCGAGCCGGGCAAGGCGTGGGTGTGCCAGAAGAGCTTCGCCCACTACGACGTGCAGAGCATGCTCTTCGACCTCAACGCCGTGGCTGTCAACCGAGCCGTGGTAGCCCAACGGCGAAACACCACCACGGGCGCTTCAGCAGCTTCGGCCGCCACGGTTCGTGCCGGCGGGTTGGGAGGATCGGATCCGGCGTTTGCCAGCACCGAGGACCTGAACTATAAGGAGAATTTGGAGCATGACGTGGGGGATAACACCAGCAACGAGCTCCTCCTCAGCTGCCCCCATTTCCGCAACGAGATCGGCGGCAGCGGCGAGCGCAACGTCAGCTTCTCCAAAGCCTCAGCAGGATCCCCGGGGGTCCCGACGGCTGAGGGGGGCTTCCCAGAGCCAGCCCTCGACGTACGTCCCACCAACGCCGGCGTCTCAGTGCTGGAGGTCCCCAAGGAGCTGCAGAGGAACCCCAACCGCCTCAAGCACTACAGCGTCGAGCACGTGGACCTCGGCGCTCGCTATTACCGGGACCATTTCCATGGCAAAGGTGGGAGCTCCGGCGGTATTTTGGGGGGAGGTCCACAGGCTCGCCCCATTGCTGCGAGAGCCTGGGGGATGCTGATGCTGACCCTCGTGTCCCCTGTGGTGCTCAGGAGGGCGGCACAGTCTGTTCTTAAAGCCCCCCCAAATCCTTCCTCCGAAGCAGGGGAGGGTTGGAGCATCACCGGGGTACACCCGGTTCCATCCCCCTCCCCGTTACGGGGCTGGGAAAGGGCACGGTGACGCCTCCTCCGTGTCCCCCCATGCCTCCTCCATCCCTGTTTTTCTTGGCAGAGCACTCTAACTACTTCGGGGTGGACGAGAAGCTGGGCCCGGTGGCCATCAGCATCAAACGGGAGAAGCTGGAGGACCACAAGGACCACGGCCCTCAGTACCAGTACAGGATCATCTTCCGGACCAGTGAGGTACGTCACTGCGGGGCTGGGGGAGGTGAAAGTGTGAAAGTTTGGAAAGTGTGACTGGGAGTGGGAGTCTGTGCCCGTGGATCCGTTCCGCAGCGGCTGTGGGTGCTGCAGGGATGTGGGGTGCCTCACCGTCTCTCCCCCCTCCATTTTTTTTTCCCAGCTCGTCACCCTGCGCGGCTCCATCCTGGAGGATGCCATCCCCACCGCCACCAAGCATGGGACGGTCCGGGGACTCCCGCTGAAGGATGCCCTGGAATACGTCATTCCGGAGCTCAACATCCACTGCCTGCGCCTGGCCGTGAGCACGCCCAAGGTCACCGAGCAGCTCCTCAAGCTGGACGAGCAAGGGGTGAGCAGCAGGGGGGGATGGAGCGGGGTTCCCATCAGCTGCTGGGGCGGCGGGCCGTGGCTGACCCCCGCCGCGGCTTCCCACAGCTCTGCCGGAGGCACAAGGTGGGCATCCTCTACTGCAAAGCCGGGCAGAGCTCAGAGGAGGAGATGTACAACAACGAGGACGCGGGACCCCCCTTTGAGGAGTTCCTCTCCCTCCTCGGGGAGAAGGTTTGCCTGAAAGCCTTCAGCAAGTACGCGGCCCAGCTGGACACCAAGAGTGAGTGACACGGGGTCCCGCTCGTGGTTGGGGGGGGGGACAGACATGGGGACCCCCACCTACTTGACCGCCTGCCTCCACCCCACCCCACAGCTGACTCCACTGGCACCCACTCCCTCTACACCACCTACCAGGACTACGAAATCATGTTCCACGTCTCCACCATGCTTCCCTACACCCCCAACAACCGGCAGCAGGTAACCCCCTACCCCAGGGGCACGCCCTGGGCCCCCTGCTGCTGCAGATTTGGGGCTCTCCCTCCCCTTCCTGCACAAGCACGGCTGTTTGGGGACTGTCCGTCCGTCCAGGACTCGGCCATCCCTTGTGTTGTCATTTCTAGCTGCTGAGGAAGAGGCACATAGGGAACGACATCGTCACCATCATCTTCCAAGAGCCCGGAGCTTTGCCCTTCACCCCCCAAAACATCCGTTCCCACTTCCAGCACGTCTTCATCATCGTCCGAGCCCACAACCCCTGCACTGACAACGTCTGTTATAGGTGAGCCCCTCGCTGCCGAACCCTGGCCGAGGGGCTCCGAATTTGGGATCCGGCTGCAGGCGGGGGGGCTGTTTGCCTCACGGGGCGGTGGCACGGGGGTTTCTCCCATGCTTCTGGCTGCTTAAAGTGGCTGGGGCATCAGAATTGGGGTGAAGGGAGTTAAATCCTGTTGGCAGCCGGTCACAAGTGGGGTTCCCCATGGCGCGGTGTTGGGGAGTAGGGGAATGGGAGTGGGAATAGGGGAATGGGAGCGGGAATAGGGAAATAGGGGAATGGAGATGGCAATGGGAGTGGCAGTGGGAATGGAGATGGCAGTGGGAATAGCAATAGGAATGGAATTAGGAATGGAAATGGCTGTAGCAATGGAAGGGGAAGAGAAGGGAGTAGACTGTTTCAGCTGGAAGGGGCCTACACCGACCATCTGGTCCAACTGCCTGACCACTCCAGGGCTGTCCGAACAGAAAGCGTGTTGTTAAGGGCATTGCCCAAAGGCCTGTCAAACCCTGCCAGGCGTGGGGCACCCACCACCCCCCCAGGAAGCCTGGCCAGTGTCTGACCACCCTCTGGGTACAGAAATGCTTCCTCACGTCCACTCTGAACCTGCAGTCCCTCTGCAGAGGGATCCGGACAGGCTGGGTCGACGGGATG
>VYZW01066078.1:0-18733 GCA_013401315.1 Balaeniceps rex
GGAGCAGCCCGGCCGCGGAGCGGGCCCAGCGCCCGGGATGTGCTGGCCGGCCGGTGGCCTGAGCCGTGAGCCCGGCGGGCCGCCTCCTAGAGCGGCGTCCGGTCCCCTGGGCTGCGGCCAGGCGGGCTGCAGGCTCCGGCGATGTCCGGCCCCGGGACTCAGCACCGGGCTGTCACTCCGGGGGGGTCGCCGTCTTGGCTGCCCGCGGCGCCGCTGGGAACGGGGAGGTAACGGCGCAGGCTGGGCACAGGCCGCCTAAAAGCGCTCGGCCCGAAGTGAAGCCCCGGCGCTGGGCGCTGCTACGGGCAGCCGGGGGTTGCTCAGCGCCCCGGGCTGTGCTTCCTCCGGGGGCGTTGAGCCTTGGTGCCTCTCCGTGTGGAAACCGCCCTGCAGCCCCCACCTGCCTCCCACCGGTGCTGGCAGCCTCCAGCCTCACCCCTTCCAGAGGCTGCTGGTGCTCCTCTGGCAGAGGGGAAAAGCAGCTTTAGGATAAAGAGTTGATTTCAGGCTGGTAAACTGCTGCTTCCCACACAAGGGCCGATCCCGAAACTGCGGTGGTGAGCCCCACCCCTCCACCACCTTTACACCAACCCTGGCCCTTGGTCCACTCAGTGCCAGGAGCTTTGCTGTGGGGCCACAAACCCCCACAAGCCTGCTGCTTCAGAGGTCATGGCTGAATTCCAGGGCCTCGGTGGGGGATGCAGCCTGCCATGCAGAGAAGCCTCAGGATGGCTTAAGGAGAGAGCTGGGAAGTCTGTCACACAGGAGCCTGGTCCTTTGCAGAGAAGATCTGATTCAGCCAGGCATCGGGGAGTTCATTAGATCACGTAAAGTGGCGGGGAGGTACAGTCCCTCCTGGCCCACGGTGTGCAGCTGGCCAGACCAAGTCATTCTGGAGCCTGAGGGGCCGCTGAAATCTAGTTAGAGGGCTTTAGAGATTAGATTTGTGGGAGCAAAGAGCAATGAAATTAAATTTACACGGGCAGAAACATTTTTGAGCTGCTTGAAAATCAGGCTTAGTGTAGGTACTTCAGGCACGGTGACCGTGACGGACCATGACGTTATGGTTCATAATGGCAAAGTTTGGTTCAAAACCAAATCAGACAAAACCAAACAGTGGCATTTGTGACCTCTAGACACGAGACCCTGCTTCCCACGGAGTGAGTGATCAGGAGATTGGTTCCTGCTGTGCCTTCAGCAGAGCGGAGTTTGGTTGCTGATGCAGAGCGAGGCGTCAAGACGGCTGCTGTGGTGGTTCCCAGTGCTCATCTGGTGCCTCAGCCTGGGCAGGCGGTAGGCAGTTTGGCTGCAGGCAGATACAATCCACTGGCACACTCATGCCAGATGGTTCCTGGCCTGTGAGAGCTGTGGGTGGCTGTGCTGCCTGTCCATGGCTCTCCCACCCGTGGGTGGGTGGCCGTGGTGGCTGCTGGGGCGAGCTCTGGCAGCCTGTGTGACAGGACAGAGCTGCTTTGCTGGCCAGGTCCGGCAACACCAGGTGCTTTGCTTCAGCCCAACCTTTTTGGGAGCCTCCTGGGCTGGTGTGGGAGTGTGGGGCTGAGATCACCCTGGACATGCTGGGGGGCTGCTGATAGCCATCTTCAGCTGCTGCCATAGGGTGACCATGCTCTCTGTTTCCTTCAAACTCTTCTGGAAGGGTTTGGCCCAGGGAAGGTGAAGGATCCTTCCCCCATTGTCCCCCTTGCCTGCTGGCCTCTGGTAGAGGGACAAGAACAGCTTTGAAGTATCACCAAGCCCTGAAGCTCCCCTGTGGTGAGCTCTGGGTGGAGGCCACCCACCCCTTGCCCCATCCCCGAAATGGAGTGCTGGGAGGTTGATGTGCAGGAGACAAGTTCCCTGCTGGGTGATGCCAGGAGGGTGGGGGAGAACTGTGCGAGAAGGGCGCTGGAGCCTCCTCTCAAAGCAAACAACTCAAGGAAATGCAAGCTGCTGGTCCTCGTCCTCTGGGTGCTGTGGGGCATTGCTCTGCCTTTCCTTGGGGTGAGGATGGTTTGTCCTTCGGTGCCCTCACTTAGTTGTCCCCATCTGTTTCATTGCTGCAAGCTGTGGCTGACAAGAAGGTGTCTGTGCTGCTGGTTTCTTCCACCCCTGCTCTACCCTTGAGTCACTTCCTTCCTGAGTTTGTACAATCTTGCAGCCCAGCTGCTGGTGCAGGGCATATGTAGCGCAGCGACCTGCAGCGTGCCAGGGGTTCGGACCTGGGGCTGGCCCTGAAGAAGGACGGCTGTGATGGCCCTGTCCCACCTGCCTGTCCAACCAAGGCCTCCTGCAGTGCACGGAGCTGGATGCCTGGGGATTGTGTCTAGGATTAGGGGCTGAATTGCATCCACAGTGGAGGAAAGTGCTATGAAAAGTGTTTCTCAAGAGCTGATAAATGATGTTCAACCCCCCCCCCCCCACCCCCACCCCGATTTCAGAAAGCTGTGCCTTTGGCCCAACTCGGCAGGGTGGTTTAATGTAGTTCCAGAGGGAGGTGGGAGATTGTGTGTGTGTTGGCACCAGGCAGGGGGAAGGCAATCCCTGGAGGTTGGCTGATCCCAGCAATCAGGCATACAAGTATTTCAGTACTTAGTGCTTGCTATGATGTAAATTTTTTGGTCTATCTAGAAGCTTTCCCACCCTGTCCTACAGCACCGGCCATTTACTCCAGCAACTGAAGTTGGAATAATATCTAGTTCTTGGATCTCGCTTTTCTGAGGCTGGCTTATCTCTGGAGAAAGGTGGGAGTGTCCCCACTTCACAGGTGGGAAACTGAAGTGATGAGCCCCGGGCGATGCAGTGAGTTGTCTGTGGAGCCAGGATTAGAGCAGGAATTCCTGTCTCCCAGCTTCGTGTCCTCTCTCTGAGAGCCCCTCCCTGGAGTAAGCAATCAGTCTGGAGTGAGTAGGTGGCATGAACATTGTTACTACAGCAGGAAGAGCTTCACAGCGAGCAAGGCTTGGCCTCAAGAGGTGCTTAGTTATGCAGAGGTCCTGAGGACAGGCCTGGGAGCCAAAAACTTGTGCAGGCATAGAGCAACCTGTGGCTTTAGGCACTCCTGCCCCTGCCCTGATTCTCCAGACTTAAATACGAGTCACTGAGATGTCCAAGTGAAAGATCTTTGTGTTCTTGGTTGTGACTGTTCAGCAGCCAGAGTCGTTAGTCCGTCCGCTTCCTCTGGCAGTCAGAGGCTCTAGTGCTTTTGTTCCACCAGCCAGGAGACGGCAGTACCACCTCGGTCTTGTTTTCCTTGCCTGGGCTTGCTCATGTAAATGGACAGAGGGTGTCTCCTCTCGGCTCCTGGTAAGGTTAGGCTGCAGTCAGACGTCCTTGCTTCATAACTCGTGGTACCGATTTTGTGTGCCCTGCAGGTGGTGGTGGAAACCGGAAAGGCAAGAGTAAGAAATGGCGCCAGATGCTGCAGTTCCCCCACATCAGCCTCTGCGAGGATCTCCGACAAACCCTCGGTGAGACGTGGTGGCTGGCGGGAGCTGAGCAGTGCCCGGGCTCCGCTCCAGAGCAGGGCCGGTGGGTGAGCGTGTGTGGGTGTTGTGCACCCAAAGGTGGGTGCACGTGAAGGCAGTTGAGTCCCACGACGGTCAGGGACGTATAATGGGGCACTTGTCAGCCAAAACCCAGCCAGGATCACTCGGAGCACGGGATATAGGGAAGAAATTATGGGTGGGTAAGTCACAGCTGCGTGGCACTCACTGGATAGTACCTGCTGATGTACCTGCATGCCTTCCAGACTGTGATGAGCTTCACTAGAGATACGCACCCTTCTCTGTGCAAATAGACCTGCTTGGTGTTGCAGAGCTTTGGAGCCAAAGTGTTGCTCTGGGGTGCCTTTGCATAAATAACAAAGGTCCAGCTAACATCTTCTGGACTCCCTGGCTGGGATTCAGCCCTGCTCTGCAGACCTCAGCTTCTAACACTAATGCGGCAGCTTTACTCGGGCAAAACCGGGTTCTTGCTTTGTGGTACGGATGAGAATTGTACAGTTGGGCAGGGCTTGGCCTGTCATTTTAATACTGCACTTTGTACTCTTCATGGTTTCGATGTTGTTTGTGCAGCAGGCTTGGTCCTGAGATCACGTGAAATTGTTTTGGGGCACAGAGGGTGGGAATGCTCTGCTTCCTGGGAAGGGGAGAGCTTGTTTAAGTTGTCACTCCGGATTCGGCTGCCAGCTGGGGAGTGGCACAGCGCTGGCCTTGTTTCAGAGCAGGTGTCACTGGGCTGCATGGGTTTGGGAGGTTTCTGCAGCTTCAGTCCCCAATTCCACCTTGCCCAGGTTTTCCAGGTCCTGGCAGCCCCAAGGAGAGGAGTGGCTCCCTTTGGGGGCACATGGGACTGTAGCACTTGGAATAACTCAACCTCCATCATCCACAGTGTAACCTCCAAGCTCACAACAGCCTGGTTCTGCTGCTGTGCACGCCGTGCACCACCTCCTGGGGCCGGCTTCGCAGCCGAGTGTAGTCAGATGGAGACTCTCACCTTGGTTTTGCTGCAAACTGCCTCTCTGGAGCAGGTCCCGAGCACCGAACACAGCTCTGGCCTGGGTTCTCCTTGCAGCTCCCATCTTGGCCATCTCAACCTCTGTCTGCTTCTCTGACTTGTGTGCCCTCAGCAGAGCTTTCCCTCAGCTGATGCCCGTCCTCTGCCCGCAGCTGCCCTTCCTGTGGGTGTCATGACATGTTTTCCAGCACTGAACTTCACCTTCGTTGTGCTGCCTGTTTGCCGGTGGTGAGTGCTGGTGGTCTGTCTGTCTCTACTGTCCCACTGTCCAGGACAGTGACCTTGTGATGCTTTGGAAGGCAAGTCCCACCCATGTCCCCACTTCCCCTTGGGGAGGCATGCGAGAAGTGTTTCTGGCCCAGGTGGTGGCCGCCTCACTTGGTTTCCCTGTGGGCAATATGGTCCCGTTCCTCATGCTTGGGTCACTCTTTGGCTGGAGTGGTTTTGTTTTCCCCTCACAGCCTGCTAGAAAGGCATTTCTTTCCTATTCCAGAGGCTTGGCAGGACTGTGGTCATGGCGGGCTGCTTGCCCACTGCAGAATTAAGCTTTGTGTGCCCTGACCGCAGGTAGCAACCTTGTGTGAGCCCAGGCAGCAGTGAGGGCAGCCAAAAGTTTCTGATCTCGCCAGCAGCAAACTCTCATCCTCCCCAGCTGAAGGGAACTCCTTACCCTGCAGACACAAGGAAACCAGACGGTGCGGTGGAGCTGGCGAGGCAGCCTCCTCCCCCACCGCAGTTGCACCCTCAGGAAGCCGCAGCTTCCTTGGGAGAAACTACTGCGCAGGGAGGGGAAGGCCGGCAGTACCCAGCCCCGGGGAGTGCTGGAAGATCCCCTGCGAGCTGGTGGATGGCTGCACATCTGCACCCCAGGCAGCCCGCAGCCCTCGGTGGCAATGACTGTAACAGAAATCTGTTCTAGCCCACAATCAGACAACATCTTATGAGTGGAAGGGGAGGAAAAAAAAGCAGAGAACTGGAAGTGCTCTGGATAGTCAAAGGGGTTTGTGTCTGGGATGCCAGACTTCAGAGACGGGTAGGAAGAATCAGCAGGGAAGCCGAGCTCCGGAGGACAGTAGGAGTTGACGTACAAGCAATTGGCTGTCTCATGGAGGAGTCTAATTGCTGTGTGCAGTTAGACCCCTCCTGTTAACAGGACATCTGTGGAAATGGTGCCCCCCATTTTGATGCTGCTGCTTCTAGCAGGGCCTTTGGACATACAAGTGGTTTGTAAGAGTCATCAGAGCAACTCTTGGCCTGGATGATCTGCCTCGAAATAAGCTCAGTGTGTTCCTCATGTTCCAAGGAAAGTCATGTGTTTGGAGCAGTCGGTTGATCACCTGGGGAGAGTTTTGAGAAGAGAGCCTCCAGGCAAGCAGGAGACACCAAGATCCCTTGCTAGAAACAAGAGGGGCAGGCTGTACAGAACAGCAGGAGGAGGATCTTCCATAGGGGAGTGTAAAAGCTTGGTCATGCCTCTTGTCCCCATTGGGTGCGTTTCACTCTCCTGGGAGTCTCAGGCTGGTGGGACCTGTGAGCAGCCAGCTGACGAGTCGCAAGCCTCTCCATCACCAACTGTGGCCGGGGCAGTGGGCTGTGGCTGCTCCTTGGGGTTTGGCAGTGAGTGGTCTTCTCCACATTTGCAGAGCGGGACTACCACAGCCTGTGTGAGAAGCAGCCCATTGGGCATATGCTCTTTCGGCAGTTCTGCGAGACACGACCTGAGCTGTCACGCTGCGTCAAGTTCCTGGATGCTGTGGTAAGAGCAAAGCCCTTCTGGCTTCGTTGGGGGAGGCAGGGATGTTCTTGGCGCCATGGGCACAGACCGGTTGGCCCTGGATGCTCCTGCACTTGCCAGGTACTTCTGGGCACATAGGGTTTTCCTGAAGGAAAAACCTGTGAGTTGCAGTTTCTCCAAGATAGGGCTGGGCTTTTGCTTAGGAAGCTGTTTGCTGGAGATCTGATTTTCCAGGAAAGCATGGGAAACCTTGGGCAGAGGCTGTTGCTGCTCTGCAGCTGTTGCCTGGTAGCAAGGCAGCCAAGGTTCCTGGCTGGACCTGTTCCTCATGCTGTTTGTTCTGTACAGGCAGGGTACGAAGTGGCTCCAGATGAGAAGCGGAAGGAATGTGGGCAGCACCTGATTGAAAAGTACTTGAAGCCAAACGTGAGTAAGAGGGTTGTGTTTGCTGCCTGCAACGGTAGAGCAGTTGGAAAGCTGACAGCTGTCCTTACCCATGTCCTGCCACAGTGGACGTGCTGGGCAGGATGGTGAGGGCAGAGTACAGAGCCACCCTACTACCTCACAAGTGACCATTGCTGCTTTTCCCACTGGTCCTAAAGCAGATGGGCGCCTGTGTGCTGTTGCTGTGGGCTTCTCCTTCCTGGGAGGATCCTTGTGCTCTGCTCCCTATGTCTGACTCCATCCCTTTGTCCCCAGAGTGAGGACCATGTGCCTGAAGTCCCCTCGCAGCTGGTGGATGCCTGTTGTGAGAGGCTAGAGCAGGAACCCTCCAAGGAGCTCTTCAAGGAATCCACTAAGTAAGTTGGAGGGCTGGTGCCTGCTTGCGGGTCGCACCATGGCATGGGGTAGGTGCTGCAGCTAACTCGCCTTGTCCCTCGTGGTCCCTTCCTCCAGGAGAGCGAAGGCTGGGGCCTGTGGGGTTTTGGGCTAGCAGTTTGCAGCACAGCTTCAGGAAAGCAAATGCAAGGAGCTCCCATGGGCTCTGGGAGCCACAGGCTGCTGCAGAAACCTCTGACACTCCTCTCAGTCTGCCATGGGTCTGAGTTGCCATTTGGGAAGACCCCATTTCAGCGAGCCTCAGCATCTGGCCATGCTGTTCCTAGTCTTGTGCCAGGATCTCGTAAGCACCTGTAGAGCAGAGTTCATGGTTGCAGTCCCGGTGCCAGCTGTCCTCTCCCACTGGCTGCAGATGTGGCCGTTAGATGTGGTTAGGTTACGCTGGCTGTTGCTGCAGGGATCTAAGGTCACTTCTGTTCCCATCGCAGAAGCAGTGGCTGAGGTCCTGGCTCCGGGTGCGAAGCGGAAGCTGTTAGGCAAACTGGGCTTATGGCCTCCACCCCTCCCTGAACAGTAGCTGGAGCACGTTGCCTAATCAAGTACAGGGCTGTGGCAATGGGTTTGCTGCAGTCTTCTGGGGAGCGTTAGCTCTGTGTGTGGTAACTGGTGTCGCTGTCTGAATGCAGAGCCTCCGGGCTGGGCCATGCCTGCTCTTGGCAAGCTCTGAAAGGGGAAGAGCCCATCCGCTTCTCCTTGATGCATGTCTCCAGTCTAGACACTATGTCTAAGGCTCTTTACTCCGCTGGGCAGCTCTGGCACCGGTCTCCGAGGCAGTTAGCTCTCTCGAGCAGGATCCCCTGTGGCCTTTTGTGCTGGATATTCATCTGAAAGTGAACAACTCAGCACCTGTTGCTGAACATTGCTAGCAGCTTTCAGCAGCTGATTACAGCCTTGTGTGCGCATTTGCCCTGTGAGCAGAGGGGCAGTTGCAAAGAGTCCCGTCATCCCCCTTTGTCCCGCAGCCTGGGCTGGTGCTGAGATGCACAATCAGCAGTGCCAGCCCGGTCCCAGGGTGCTGTGTTCGTCGCAGCGGTACCTCCAACGCACCTTCCTTTTGCGTCAGGCTTAGCACAGAGGGTGGGCTTTCTGGGCCAGGGCTGCACGGGGTATGTGGGTGATTCAGTGCCAGGCTGGGTGAGGGGATGCCAAGTGACCAGGCTCTTGGGCCTGCTCACCTCCTCTTTCCTCGGACCACCAGCCTTTTCTACGTCTGTGATCAGCTCTCAGCGACCTTGCTGGCTCTGCTCTCTCCTAGGCTTATCCACGACTACCTGAGTGTGGCTCCCTTTGCCGACTACCTCGACAGCTTGTACTTCAACCGCTTCCTGCAGTGGAAATGGCTGGAACGGTAACGCTCCCCGGCATCACTGGGAGACCTGTGCCCTGCTCGCACGGGCTGCCTGAGAGGTCCCTCGGGCTCCTTCCCGTGCTGGGCCCTGGCAGGAGCCAAGGGCCTGGCCTTTGTCTACTCTTGCTCTCCTTCAGGGCCCTTTATTGGCACCATCAGCAGCTCCAGCCTTGCTTGCCTTGCAGGGAAGCAAGGTCTGCTTGAGCAGGGGTTTTGGGGTGAGCCACAGTCTCTCAGGCCAGGGCATGGGGGTGGTCTGGGCTTCAGCCCCTGCTCTCTCCCTGCTCCCATCTCACTCCGGTTTCCTTTCCATCACAGGCAGCCAGTGACCAAAAACACTTTCCGCCAGTACCGTGTGCTGGGCAAGGGTGGTTTTGGGGAGGTGAGTGACCAGCACTTCCTCTGCATTCAGGGTAGCAGGCAGCCACTGCTGCCTGCTGCCAGATGCGGGCCTGGGTTGGCCATCAGGGTGCCACAAGCTGCTCTAGCACCTGGAGCTACAGGTGCTACAGGTGGCAGGGGCATTGCAGCCCTCTGCTGCTTATCTGTGACATCTGGAGATGTCACTGTTCCCTGTGTCCTTGCTTTGACAACAGGCTTCTCGCTAACCTCAGAGTGAGGCAGGGACAGGGACATCTTTGCCTTCCCGTGCCTCTTCCTGAGAGCAGAACCTAGACCCTCAACCTGGAAATGGCAGTGGGAGGGTTCTGAGCCTTGTCCCCCCTCCAGGTTTGTGCCTGCCAAGTGCGTGCCACAGGGAAGATGTACGCCTGCAAGAAGCTGGAGAAGAAACGGATCAAAAAGCGGAAAGGAGAGGCCATGGCCCTGAATGAGAAACAGATCCTGGAAAAAGTGAACAGTAGGTTTGTAGTAAGTACATAGGAATTGCTCTCACTTTGCTGCGGTGGTTGATTCTTCCTCCAACCAGCCAGCCCGGCACCTCTGTGCTCCTCACCCCGTGTGGAGAGGCAGGAGCAGGCCTTGCCCATGGGGTAGGGTTCTGGCAGCTGCAGATCTCTCACAAGGCTGGGGTCTGGCAGGACTTCCTACTGCCTCTGCAAGATGCTGTAAATGCCCCCAAAATGAGGCCCAAACACCCATCTGGTCTCACAGGCACCTTCGTAACCTCTGGGGCACAAGAAAGCAGCGAGAACTGTCTCTCCAGACAGCCAGATGGGCAGAAGCCTAGCCCTGAGCTGTGGGGTGGGGAGCTCTCTCCCTGGCTGCACTGAGGTGTGGACAGCCTGAAACCTCCGTTTACAGAGGATTTGTCGGATGCTGCCCCGGGGTTGCTGTTGGGTGCTGCTTGCCCCCGGAGGGGAGCAGTTCTGGCTCAGGGAAATAGTGTCCTCCCTGTCTGAGGAAAGGTGGGGGGTATGCTGAGGCTGCTGGGCACTTCCACGTCCTCCTTGGGTTTGCACAGTTCCCCCTCTGCCTCCTCTGCTGGCAAAGGCCCAGTCCTGCTCTCTGTGAGTGGCTGCTTGGGTGACAAAGTGCCCATCAGAGTGTGGGCACCTCCCCCTTCCAGCTGTGTCTTCTAACAGCCTTTCTGCCCTGAATTGCAGGTGAGCTTAGCCTATGCATATGAAACTAAAGATGCTCTCTGCCTAGTGCTGACCCTCATGAATGGAGGGGACCTCAAGTTCCATATCTACCACATGGGAGAGGCTGGCTTCGAGGAGCCCCGGGCAGCTTTTTATGCTGCCGAGATCTGCTGTGGCCTCGAGGACTTGCACCAGGAGAGGATAGTGTACAGGTGCGCGCTGCCTGGCCCCTGCTGGGAGATCTTGTATGGGCTGCAGAAGCAAGAGGGTTCCTGCTGCTCTTACTAGCCCAGCTGGGTCTGTCTGCTCAAGAAAATAAGCTCAGGGTTGAAAGCAGCACAGAGCTGGGTGAGAGGGGATCAGGAACAGAAAGCTGATCTCATGGGAGGGACAGGAGAGCTTAGCTTGGCTTATTCCTGGTAAATGATCACCAAGAACAGGATGTGATAGTGCTGTGAACGCCTCGGGGCAGGCACTTGGGTGCTTAACTCCCCAGGCAGTATTGACACTAGAACAAAGGAGGGTAGGCTGCCCCAATACACTCAAGACTGAGAGCTGGGCAGGAGGGAGAACAAGCTGATTGTATGACTACTCACCAGGTTGTGTGATGCAGCATTAGGGATAGCATGGCTAAACACAGGGCCGGAATGTCCCTTCTAGTCAAACCCTGTGCCTTGCCCTGGGGCAGGACAAGCAGAAGCAGCCTGTGTTCCTTCTCTCTTGCACAGCCTGTCGTGTAGTGAGTTCTGCACCTGCAAAGAGGGAATCAGCCACAGGCTCACTGCTTCCTTGCAGAGGGTTGAAGGTTGTCATGTCCTGCCTCTCTGCCTGGGAAGGGAAAGCTTGCAGGGCTAACTCCAGGGCAGGGGTGAGGGGAAGATTATCTGTGTGCCCGAGGCAGGGGCATTGCATCCCTCTGCTGCTTATCTGTGACTTCTTGAGATGTCGCTGTTGCTTGTGTCCTTTGCTTTGACAACAGGCTTCTCCCTAATCAAATCCCTTCCCTCCTAGGGACCTGAAGCCAGAAAATATATTGCTGGATGACCACGGTGAGTGCAGGGTCAAGAGGAGCCCTGGGCCTGAGCCCTTCTCTCTTCCTCTGGCTGAACCAGGGTTGTTCTGTGCTCTTGGCAGCTTCAAACATTGCCCCTTGATCTTGTCCTGTTAACTTGCCTCCTCCTCTGTGCAGGTCACATCCGTATCTCAGACCTGGGGCTAGCTGTGCATGTGCCAGAGGGCCAAACAATTAAGGGCCGGGTGGGGACAGTTGGCTACATGGGTAAGTAGCCCTGGTTTAATCAAAAAGTGGTCTCTGACTGCACATGTGCTCTCCCTGCCCTCACACATCCCTCACCCCTGCTCCTGTGTAGCTCCAGAGGTGGTGAAGAACGAGCGCTACACGTTCAGCCCAGACTGGTGGGCTCTGGGCTGCCTGGTGTACGAGATGATCGAGGGACAGTCCCCCTTCCAGCAGCGCAAGAAGAAGATCAAGCGGGAGGAGGTGGAGCGGTTGGTGAAGGAAGTGCAGGAGGAGTACTCGGAGAAGTTCTCGCCCTGTGCCCGCTCCCTCTGCACCATGGTACGAGTGTGCATCCCTGTCCTGTCGCTCCCACCACCTCTTTGCACACAGCAGGAGGACATTGAGGCTGCTCCCTGTAGAGGTGCTGGTGGCAGCCAGGTTCCCTTGTCTCTGATAAGGCAGTGCAGGAGGGTCCAGAGTGCCTTAACTCCTCGCTCTCCCAGCTGCCTAGTGGGCCCCATGCCATCCCTAGAGACATACTGCAGGAGGCCGACTGACCTCAGGGTTGCTCCTGCCCAAAGCACCCTCCACCCGGGCACTGATTTCCTTTTTGTTGCAGCTCCTGTGCAAAGACCCGCTGGAGCGCCTGGGGTGCCGAGGAGCTGGGGCCAAGGAAGTGAAGGAGCACCCTCTCTTCAAGCACCTCAACTTCAGGAGGCTGGAAGCAGGCATGCTGGACCCCCCATTCAAGCCAGATGTAAGTGCCTGTCCGTCTCCTGACCTCTTCAGTCACTGGTGCTGTCAAGGGAAGCAGGAGCCCTGGAGTGGCTCACCTGAGGAGATGGTGCCCATCCCCTTCCCTCTTGTTTCTAGAGCCTGGCAGAACAGAGGTCAAGCAAGCTCTGGGCTGCAGGGAGAGGGGGCCTAGGCTAGGCTTGGCCACCAGTCACAGTTGTTTGAGGTGGTGGTATCTTCATGGAGCCTGGCATTAGAGCAGTCCTTGTGCTGTTCAGCCCCAGGCCATCTACTGCAAGGATGTTCTGGACATCGAGCAGTTCTCCACGGTGAAGGGGGTGGAGCTGGAGCCCACAGACAATGACTTCTACCAGAAGTTTGCTACGGGAAGTGTGCCCATTCCTTGGCAGAATGAGGTAGGTTTGCAGGACGGGTCTTTGCTCCTGCTTGTGCCCACCATGGCAGAGTGCAGTGTCCCACAGGGTTCATGCTGTCTCTGCTGCTCTTGCGCTCTGCTGGGCCCTCAGTGATGGGCTTTGTGTGGCAGTCGCTGCAGCCATCTGTGCCCTCTTACAGATGATTGAGACGGAGTGTTTTAAGGAGCTGAATATCTTTAGCACAGATGGCATGGTGCCCCCAGACCTGGACTGGAAAGGGCAGCCTTCTCCACAGCCCAAAAAAGGGTTACTCCAGCGCTTATTCAGCAGACAGGTAAGAGTGTTTGCTCAGTGTTTCCTCCACAGCAAGTCCTCTAGCAGCAATGAGCCCGCTCCTGCCTGTGCCAGGCAGATCTGGCAGGGAGATGGGCATGAGAGGGCAGCAGGCAGTCTCCCCCTGCGCTGGGTGGCCAGACCCCGGGGCTCTCGGGGGGACCCACTCAAGGCTGCAGGGAGCCAGCCCTTGCCTGGCTGCCACTCCCCGTGCTGGGGGGTCGAGGGGGCTGGATGGAGTGTCCAGGCTAAACGTGCTGCAGTCACACAGGCAGAGCGATGTTGTTGAAGGCACCAAAATAGCAAGTCTGCTGCCTTCATACATGAATAATACCATCCCTGAAGAAGACCTTGCTCTTGGAATGGGCTCCTGGGCTCCCCAGAGCATTTCTGCCAGACCTTGAGCAGGCAGAGAGAGCAGTGCTTTCGAGGGATGAGGAGAACGGAAATGTCTTGCAGCTGCTATGGGCTTGCTTGCCTGTCTGTCTCCTCTGCCCGGAACAGTCTGCCTTCTTTCCAGGACTGGCAAAGTCTGGGCTGCTGCCTCTCAACAGCTGCTTGCAGCTGTGGGACTCAAGCATGGTTGGCTCCGGACCCACTCTCAGCCACCCGGTGCTGACTCCTGCTTCCCTGATGAGCTCCGAGTTGTGCTTCACTGTTCAGTGGGCTGCCCTAGCCAGAGCCAGCTCTGGGCTGGGATACCCAGCCCTTCCCGAGGCAGGCAGGGCCTGCCGGAGGATGGGCAGCTGCCTGTGGCAGGGGTTGAGCTGTGATTTGCCGCCTGTTTTCTTTTTCCAGAGGTGAGCAGTCTCTCCTGGCTGCTCTGCTCAGGGAAATACCTGGTGGCCTGCGGACATGGCAAGATCTGGGAAAGAGGAGTGTTGTCCTTCAGTGCCTATCCCCTTCCCCCAGCAGAGCACAAGCTGCTTGTTGTTCTAACTGCCCCCTGAGCCACTAATCCCGCTTCCCTGCTCTCGCTGCCTTCGTGGGGGAGGCCTTGCCCTCGGCTTGAGCCAAAGCTGCCCCTGCGCTGCCGCTGCTGGGAGCTCTGCTCCCAGGGGGCTGTGGGAAGTTCCCTTCACTCCTCTCTTCGGATGTCCAGGACACACAGAAGGGTTGAGAAACCATGAAGGGTTTGGCATTGCCCCATGCTCAGGCTCCCTCCCATTCCAGCAAAAAAGGGCTTCAGCTGCTTCTGTGGCTGGCTGAGCCCTGAGCGGGGCAGATGTCTGTACTGGCACTGAGCTGTCTCCCTGAGTGGCTGTAGTCCATGGAGGCCATCTTCTTCCCAGCTTCTGAGCTAGTCATCAGCTGCGTGCTCACCAGTGTGTCTGCCACGAGCTGAACCCCCAGATGCAGCTTGACTGTTTCTCTGCAGACTGGGGGTCCCCTCCAGCCCCTTGCCTCCATGTAGCTCTCCCATGTGCAGGCTAGGGGGGCCTGGCCCTTCCCTGCCAGAGGGCAGCTGTAGGCTGGGTTGTGTGACCGTGCTCACCCTCTGCTTGCTGAGCTCCTCTCTCTCCCTCCTCCCTCTCCTTGCCCTTCTGACTTCAGGACTGTTGTGGAAACTGCAGCGACAGCGAGGAAGAGCCCACCCGGCTGTAGAGCACAGCTTGTTCTCCAGCCCCTGGGACCCCCTTACCTCTCCGGGTGCCCAGCAGAACAACAGCCCAGCCTGAAGGACAAAGGTAGCAGCAGCCCTGCAAGGTGGATTTGTTTACAGCTTTACACGTCTGTATTTGAAGACTGCAAGGATGGCTCCAGGGCTGGTGGCAGCACACAGCTCGGGCCAAGGCGCCTTTGGCCATGGGCAAGCCCTCATCCCCAAGACAGACCTGGACGCTTCTGAATCTGCCGCTTGGGATTGTGCTGCTGCCGCCCGCCGGCTGCTGCTCCCCTCCCAGGCCCAGGGTGGGAGGGAGGGATTGCGCCAGCGTGGGCCGAGGCCAGGCTGGAGCAGCTCTGCTGACACATTCCACAGTGCTGAAGCGGCACTGCAGGTTTGGTGTATATTTATATACGTCGGTCTGTACATATCACATGTCGGTTTTTAATCTATAGGTAGGGGCCTGCAGTGCCCCCACCCTGTCACAGGCACAAATGTCCTCCTATGAGGGGAGCGATGGTCTCAGCTTTGTACCAGGGAGTCCTGGGCAGAGGCCTTCTGTGCCTTGAGGTGTCTAATGCATCTTTCCTGGACCTTTCTGGCCATGCTGAGGCATCCCTGGCTCCAGCGGAGTCCATTGCTCAGCCCCGAGGCACAGGAACCCGCTGTGCCAAAGCGTCTACCATTGCATCCTGGCAGCAGAGCGTCACTGCCTCATCCCCGCTTCCCTGTCTGCCGGAGCCTGCTTCCTCCTGCCTCGTCTCGCACATTCTGCCAGCTCCAGGGAGCTGATCCCGGCCCCCTCTCCAGACCTCCAGCAGGCTGTTTGTGGCACAGTGGGACACAGCTGCTCCCATGACACCTCCTCAGGAGGTACCTGCTGTGGGTCCAAAGGGTCGGTCTGATCCCCAATAGGGTGCAGGATGGCCCCACTGCAGCTCCACCTGCTCCAGACCAGCCGTCTCTGCATGCCAGGGGTGCTGTGGTCCCCAGGCCCAGCTTGGTATCGGAGGAGCAGACACGTAAGGGACCCTGCTCTCAGGGAGCAAATCCACAGTAAAGGGAATGGCCCTTCCTGGGGTCATGCTCTGAGCAGGGCCGGGAGCAGCCCACCTGCCATACTGCCCTAGTGTGTGTCCCCAGGGCTGCTGGGGAGCCAGCACAGCTCCTGTGCCTGAGGGCTGGGCAGGAGTGGAGGGGCCAGAGCGTGTCCCTGGGGAGCAGCGTGGGGCTCAGCCCACCTCTCTCTTCTGCTTGTGCACACTCGTCCCAGCTGTGTCCTGAGCAATAACTCGTCTCTTCTCTGTGTGTGTATGTACACACACGCGTGCGTGCGTGCATGTGTGCGTGCTGCCTCTTCTGCTTGTGCACACTCGTCCCAGCTGTGTCCTGAGCAATAACTCGTCTCTTCTCTGTGTGTGTATGTACACACACGCGTGCGTGCGTGCATGTGTGCGTGCTGCCTCTTCTGCTTGTGCACACTCGTCCCAGCTGTGTCCTGAGCAATAACTCGTCTCTTCTCTGTGTGTGTATGTACACACACGCGTGCGTGCGTGCATGTGTGCGTGCTGCTGCCTTGTGCTCGTTCTGAGCCAGGCCCCCTGGGGGGGCTGAGCACCTACTTGGACCTGTGGTATCATTTGCTTGCCTTGCACTAAAGTTGGAGAGTATTTAAATTTTTAACCTTTTGTTAAGTGTAAGATTCGCCATGCCTTATATTGCTGTCGTGTCAAGGGGGGGCCTGCTCCAGGCCCTACAGGGTTGGTGGCTGTAAGGAGGAGACAGCAGGGACCCTCGTTCCTGGGCTGCCATGGGCTCTGCTGGTGCTCCTCTCCTGCAGGGAAGTGCTGGGGCTGCATTCCAGGGCAAGGGCTGATGCTGAGCCCCAGGGACCATGGGTGGCCCTCAGTGGCTTCTGCTGGGTGGTTTGGGTTGGTGCAGGGGCATGACAGGTACAAGGCCTTGTGCTGTTGGGGTGCTTGTGTCCGCTGTGGTCCCCTTTGGGGCATGTCCCCCTGCTCCCCTGTCTGCCCTCAGCACAGCCCCTCCTGGGCTGTCACGGGTGTGCCATGGGGCTGGGGGCAGAGTCCAGCTCCCCTCCGGGCACCCTGCATCGCTGCTTCGGGTGGGACTGTGCAGAGGGGGACCTTGTGCCAGCACGGGGCACTGCCTCCTTAGCCCAAGGGACAGCCCCTCGAAGGGGGGACACGGTGTGAACAGGGTTAGGGTCACAACAGTCACCGTGGGGGAGCGTGCAAAGCGGGGCAGCCTGGTCAGGGTGGATGCAGGGTGGGTTTGGGGTCCGGGGTTGGCGACGGGGCCGGCGGCAGCCTCAGCAGCCTCTTGCGCAGCGCCGGGGGGCTGCACACAGCTGCACAGGGATGAGAATAGCAAGTGCGGCTGGGTAGCTAGGGAACAGTTGCTATGGGAGCGGGCCGAGGAGGAGTTCTCACACTCAGAGGGGGCATCTTGGGGTAAAATCCAGGAATTTTCTGCAGCCGTGGAAGGAAGGCAGGCAGGGCGGGGGGATGGGGACTGCCTGGGGATTGTTGCTCCCACCGCACCAGCCAGGGATGCTCATGCCGCCCTGCCGGCACTGCCTGGGCTGTGGCACCCTGGCTTGGAGGTGCCGGTGTCACCAACAAGTTTGTGGTATGACTTGTGGTGTCTGTCACACGGTCAGTGTGGCTCTGGGGGCAAGGCCGGGGTGTGGGCAGCCCCCAGAGCCATGAGCAGGGCGTGGAAGGGGCTCTGCCTGTCCCCAGCTCCCCCCTGCCCAGCGGTGCCCCAGCCCCGGCATTTGGGGGGTGCCTCATCCCCACCCCTGTCCTTGCTGGGGGGGAGCAGCATGTGGGTGAGGGGGTGCTGGTGTACAGCCGGAGCCAGCGGGTCTGGGCCCTACGGACACAGCGGGCCCTGGGTGAGCTCTGGGTGGCACAGGGGCCCTGGGGGGTCCTGGGCACTGCCCTGAGCCGTGGGGCTGTGGAGGCAGCGCCGGCACACGATTTTCAGGGGTGAAGGATGCTCTCAGCTGTTGCCTGGGCAACGGCTCCTCCTCCAGCCCACCATGTGGCTCGGGGAGCGCTCCCCCGCCTGCCTCCCCCCGCTGCCGTGGGGAAGGGGAAGGCAGCTCCCGGCCCCCGGCGCTGGCGGGGCCGGAGGCCTGGCTCCCCCTGCCCGCCCTCGCCCTGGCCTGACGATGCCCACGGGCCCCGCCATGCCCCCCGCCTCTGCGTTACTCATGCCCCGAGGGAGCACCCAAGCCCCCCTGCATGGCCACAGCCCCCTGCCCGCCATGGGCGCTGCTCGGACACCCCCACAACCGTCGAGCCGGCACTGCCGGGCTGCCGCGACCGCGCTGTGAGGTCCTATCGCAGGAGACGAGTTCCAGCAAGGTGAGTCAGGGCTGGAGCCAAGGGGGCCGGGGGAGACGAGGCCACCACGGCCCTGCTCCGAGCGGGGCGGCGGGGCTTGGCTGGCTGCCGGAGCCGCTCTGCTCGGCCGTGGCGGGAGCGGGCTGCCGGCGCCCGGCTTCCCCGTGTCGGCCCCTGGCCAGGATGGAGGAAGTCCTTCCGGCCGGGCCCCGGCAGAACAATGCGCCGTGTGTGCGGCCGCAGCGGGCACCCGCCACCCTGCCCACGGGGAGGAAGCGGCGGCGGGGTCAGGGCCTGCGTGGGGCACCCCCGCCAGGCACCCGCACCCGGTCACCCACCCGGCCTCTGGCCCTGGCAGGCAGCGGGCGCTGTGGCGCCGGGGCTGGCACAGCTCTGCCCTGTAACCACAGTCCCGCTGCTCCTGGCACAGCCCCGCGGCACCAGGGCGCAGCGAAGGGAGAGCGGCTGCTCTCGCCCCCGGGGCGGGCACAGTCCCAAGGAGCCCGGGGGGGGTCTCCCATGGGGGCTGTGACCACCAGCCTCGGGCGCAGCAGAGAACAGCTGGTAACGTCCCCCCCCGACAGCAAATAGCCGGGGGAGCCCGAGCGCAGGTGGATGAGCGCTTGGGCCAGGCCGGCCAGGGGTGTGCTCCGTAGCAAGAGCAGCCCCCCCAGGGTGCGGGGTGCCCCCAGGGCAGCCCTCTGTGTCACCCAGTGCCACCTCTGACCCTTGCTGTTCTCGGGACCAGGCTGGCACCCCAGCCTGGCACAGCCAGGCGTCCCACTCCAGTGCCCTGGCAGGCTGCGGTGGGGGCCCCTAAGGTCTCGCTAGCGGCTGAGCTGCCCTCCTGGCCACCGTCCCTGTGCCGCGCTGGCCATCACCCCTGAGGAGGCTGCGGCTGGCACCGGGGGAGCAGGTGGCTGGCACCCCACGGCCACCCCCAGGGCAAATGCATGGCCACCGGATGGGGGAGCCCGTGGCATCGCCCCACGGGGCATCGCAGGGCCGTCACCCCAACCGGACAGTGGGGCCGTCACCCGCGGACCCCCGGCTCCCACCCCGTGGGGCTCCCGCGGCCGTTCCCCG
>VYZW01066086.1:0-12952 GCA_013401315.1 Balaeniceps rex
CGCTGGGACCCCAGAGCTGGATGCAGTGCTCCAGGTGGGTTCTTAGGAGAATGGCGTAGAGGGAGACAATCACCATCCTTGACCTGCTGGCCATGCTTCTTTGGATACAGTCCAGGAGACGCTTGGCTTTCTGGGCTGCGAGCACACACTGATGGCTCATGTCCAATTTGTCACCCACCAGCATCCCCAAGTGCTTCTCTGCAGGGCTTCTCTCCATCCATCCATCCATCCATCCATCCCCCAGTCTGTGCCGGGACTGGGGATTGCCCTGACCCTTGCACTTGACCTTGTTGAACGTCATGAACTTCAGATGGGCCCACTCCTCCAGCCTGTCCAGGTCCCTCTGGATGGCATCCCCTCCAGCATATCAACTGCACCACTCAGCTCGGTGTCACCTGCAACCTGGCTGAGGGTGCCCTCGATCCCACTATCCATGCCATTGATGAAGATATTGAACTGTATTGGTCCCAGTACGGACCCTTGAGGAACACTGCTTCTTACTGGTTTCCACTCGGACATTGAACTTACGGGGCTGCTTCAATGGGGAGAGTCAGTTCAGAGGCTTTTCTTCTGCTTTGACTGTGTGGTTCCTCTGAAGCAAGGTGTGCTCCAGCAGTGTCCTTGCTTCAGAGGCAGAAGAGCCCAAGAGCCCTAAGCGGTCCAAGAACAGGTCCCCCCTTGGAGCCCCAACTGTGGAGCTGGGCTGACAGCATTGTCACAGCTGTAACAGAATCCGGGTAAAGCAGTATAAGCTCCATTTTTCCTGCTCCCCCAGGGTGAGCAGTCACGACCCCAGCAGCATGACCCAGCCCGGCTCACTGCAGTGGAAAATGTTCAGGCACGGCTGGTCCGTAGGCATCGGCTGGAAGAGCATCTCAGACTGCCATCTCCATGTCTGAGCCAGGTGTTAACTTTATGTTTTGTTTCTTTGTGGCTTTCATACCTGCCATTGCGGTTCCTGGTGTTGATTTAGTTGCCAGGAATCCATTAATTCATAGGAAATAACGAGTCCTGGGAACAAGCTGTGCTGGTATCAGCCACTAGCTCATGCTGGGGTTGTGTCCCGTGGTAGGACCCCAGACTCAAATGGCTGTGTCTAATCAAAGGAGGCTTTATTATCTTGCTGTAAGTATTATTTATACTGAATAGACTTTCCCCTGGTATCCTCATCCTGGAAAACCTCATCTGGTTGATCTTAAAATACAACTTGGTGAACATAGCTTGCACACTGTGCTCAGCAAGAGGGGAGGACGTCAGCGCTGGTGCAGAGCGTGGGCAGAGCTCTGCCCAAGCCTAAGATCGGGTGTTGCCTGCTTGTGGCAGAGAAAGCCAATTTCTAAGCAGATCCTGCTGTCTTTTTTCGCTTTGAAAGAGTATTTCTTAACACTTGACAGAGCAGTTAATAACAGGAGTGGTTTTGAAACTTGGAAACAATCTTGTTTCCTCTTTCTGAGCAGTGAAATCCTTAAAGGTCAGCTTTTGTGGTGCAAGCTCTGCTGCCAACAGCTTAAACCGTGGCTGGGCAGTGCTGTAATTCAAAGGAATTGCATGGTTAATCTCAGAAATTGATCTTTCTTCTCAATTGCCTTTTGTTTAGCAACTGGTTTGTGTCTGGTTTGGAAGCTCTCTTCGGATTAAGCAGTGTGAGCTTTGGAGAAAATGCAAGGGGGGGAAAGCCCGCCTGGGGGTACTCAGTCTGATGAGTGGTGGGGCTGGAGCCACCAAATTCCTCTTTCTCTTGTCTTTTCTTTTTAAAAAACAAAATAATCTCATCCTCGTCTTCTACTGGAGCTGATCTGGCATGGTAAGTGGTGTAAAACAAGGACAAGATGACTGCAGGAACTTGATGTGACGTGTCCGAGGAAGTAATACCTTAGCACGCTGAAATCCATGCGGTGCATGAAAGTTGGTGTGTGCCTGAGTGCCCATCTGTCTGTCTGTCTGTCTGTCTCTCCGTGGAGGGCAGCTACTCCTGCCTCTTGCCCAAGGGAATTGATGGAAATCGTTCTCCAGCTTGGGAAGAGCCAGGCGAGCCCCTGCGGGGAGATGGGCTGGGAGCGCTGCCACCTCCCCTTTCCCCAGTTTGAGACCTGGCTAACCAAACGTATGATTTTTCCCCACTGACCAAAAAGAGAAGTGTTTCCAAAGCCTTTTTTGTAACCCAGGTGAGATTGAGGCACTCGGGTCACCTAACCTAGCCGGGGAGCGCAGCTCTGGTGATGCATGGTGCCCGTTGCTCCGGCAGCCCTGCCTGCATCTGGCACGGTGTTCCGGTGCTCCCGCCTGTGCCAAGCATGCTTGAGGAATTACTGCGTTGTGCGTGCCTGCCTCACTGTTGGTCTTCCTCGTTAACGGCCCGCTCGTTAACACCCCGATCCCCCTCTGGCCCGTGTGTAGGCAGCAGTGGTGCCTCCTTGGGGGTGACCTTGAAATCCTCCCGGTAGCAATGAGCGGAGCGAAAGCCTCTGGGGGCAGATGTGGGTGGGAGGCAGCTCCCTGCTCTGCCAGAGGATAACGCTCCCCTTGATGCAGCTTGACGGGAGGATGCCTTTTGGTTGTAGCGGGTGAAGGCACCGTGCCGGGCGGTCTCCCTTTCCCGTCCGAGGTGTGCACACGAGAGGACATCTCAAACCATGCAGCTCAACTGCTCCCCAGTGTCTGATGCCCCCCCCGTTCCCCTCCCTGCTCCTCCCTCCTCTCGCCAGACTTTCCACCGGGATTTCTTTTCTGCCTAGTGTGTAGTCATCCTCCATCCCAACCCTTTTGCCTCTGATGGTTTTTTACTGTATTTTAAATCCTGTATTTTTTTGACTTGTGCTTTCCATGACTAGTTTTCACGGTTCCAGGGTTTTTTTAACTAACTTTGACTGCGTCTCTCTATCTTCTCCCTTTCTGCACCCCTTTCCCTGCCCACCCCAGATCTCGCAGTGTTCAAGGAGCGGCTGAGAGTGTTAACAGTAGGAGGTATGCAATTAATGAGCCTTTAACCCTCTGGAGTGCAGGACTCTCTTTGAATAGGTTATTCTGGGCATGAACCAAGCCGGTAAAGCGGTCCCCTCCCATCTTGCACCACTCTTGAGTTTTGTAACATGTTTATTTTTAATTTGTCCCACAAGAAGTCTCGAAGTAGGTGCTTGGTTAGTGATGCTTCACCAGTAGAGATCCCCGACGTAGAGCCTCGCTAGCCTTTTCCGTACTGTGTGTTTGCATGCCTAGCTTGCTAGAGTACACGTTTTGTTGTGAACATTAATTTTACGAGGCCTCAATCTCCCCAATTGGTTTGAGTTTCCTAAAAATCCAAGCTGTCTTCTCCTGACTCTGCCCTGGTTTTGTCCCGGTGAAAATTTGGCAGCTTATCCCTAGCCTTCCCCCCCTCTGATGGTATCGCTGCCTATAAATACTCAGCACTGTCCAAAGAGCTGGGGAAAAAAAAAAAAAAAAAAGCTGTCAAAAGTTGCGGCAAAGCAGAAGCAGAGATGCTTAGAGCCCTGAAACTCCTTGTAAAATCTGATACCCCCCCAAAGTGTGCCTGAGTCTTCAAACCGGCATGGCAGAGTGAGCCGAAGCCCTGTGCCACAGCGCTGGGAGCCACAGCAAATTAATGAGGCTTCCCTGAAACCCCCGACCAGCAGCTTATCTGGGATGCTCCGTACTAATGCCGCCTCTCTCCATGACTTCTGTTTGGATAGGAACCACAGAGAAGTCCTGGAGACACGGGGCCAAACCCTCAGCTCCTGCCAGGGTGAAGCGCTGCCAGGCATGGCTCCAGTGGATCTGGCTTAATTCCTTCCCCTGGGACTAGCAGCGTCCGGGAGGGTGGTGTGGGCAGAGGAGGGGATGGATGGTGGTGGCAACCAGGAAAACCTTGGCTCTGGGCTTGCTGTGGGCGTTCCCCTGTTCTGGCAAGCGCCGTCCTTGAGGCTGCACAGGGGTGAGCTGTGGCCAGCCCTGTCTCCAGCTCATCCTCCATTCCTGACCAGAGGGCGAGGGATAGACTCTTTTAAGATTAAGTTCAAGGAGGGCCAGCTCTGGAGGGGCCAATTTTTGCCTCCCTTTGCCTGGAGGAAGGTGGGTTACGCTGCCCTGCAGCGTTCAGGGGGCGGCATCCCCTGTACCCTCCCAGAGAGACCCCAGCTGAGGCACTGGGCTGGTTTGAAGGGAGCTGGGAGGAGCGGGGGTAACTCTGCCTCCTCTGTGGCTCCTGCCCTGGGTTAGGAAACACCTTGAAACCTGGCCCTGTTGGGAGTGGGCAGCTCCACTCGTCTGCCCTCCTTTCAGCCAAGCTCCTGCTTCAAAAGGGTCTTGGGACTCCCCAGTCCCCTTTCCCGTCTCTGCTTCTGCCTTGCTGCATCGGTTCAGCAAGTTTGTTGTCCCTCCTCCTCCGTGCCTCAGTTTCCCCAAAGACAGCCATGAGCTTCAGCGGGTGCTGAGGCACCTCCGATGGTTTTGGGGTACTGTGGAGCTGCTGCGGGACCTGCCGATGCTGTAACAGCAGCAGACGGCGGCAGGGCTTGTCTGCAGCTCTAAAACCCGACGTTCGGCTCCGCACCCTGCTCGGCACCTTCTCCAGGCGCACCCAGCTCCCCGCAGCCCCGCATGCCGTAAGTAGGAGTCGCTACGAGCCACGAGGTGCCAGCACCAAAAAGGAGGCGGTTTGCTGAGCAGAGCTAGGCTAAACCCCTAATTAAAAGGCTGTTAATTGGGTGAGGGGGTATCTGGGCAGCAAAACCCCCAGGGGCTGGCTGGCTGCCCCGCTCCCGGGCTGAGCTATTCAGGAGAGTCCATCGCAGAGCCCTGATGCCGTTTTCTCTCTCTTGCTTCTCTTTCTCTCCCTCTTTGGGGTTTGTCTGTTTTAACCCTTTCCTTCTCTGCGTTGACTCTTCATTTTTAATTCCCACCGTGTGGCGACACCTCCGTTGTGCTCGGTGACTTCTCAATTCCTCTGTTTCTTTTCTCTCCCCTCTGTTACAATTTGTGGTGTATTTTTTGTGTTCTTGGGGCTACAAACTTCCTGACTCTCACCCTGGATTTTAATTACCAATTTACATGTGTATATATTTTGCTTTGTGTTTCGTTTCCTGTGTTACCTTTTGTAATAACCTTGTTGTTCTGTGCTTAATGTCTTTTTGTTTAATTACGGCTTGGTTTTTATCCATATAAACCTCCTTCATGCTTATTTTTGGTTTTATGCTGCTTTTTTTTGTCCCTTCCCCACCTCTCCCAAATGCACCCGGTCCCTGTGTGACGGTGTCCCCCCGTCCCCCTTCCTTCCTTCTCTCTCTTGCTTTTGCTTGTCCCACCCATGAAAAATCCTGCAGGCTTTTACGGGCTGGATGAATCTGACCTCGACAAGGTCTTCCACTTGCCCACAACCACTTTCATCGGTGGAAATGAATCGGCTCTTCCGCTCCGAGAAATCATCCGTCGGCTGGAGGTGAGGAGGGCAGGGAGGGCTGTGCAAGACCCGTTTGCAGCCCGGGGCAGGGGCAGAGCGGTTGCTTTTTGGAGGTCCTGGGCCCTGTTGCTGCCCACAGTCTGGGCCAACCTGCAGATTTTAAGCTTTTCAGGTTGGGAGCTGCTCCTCGGTGCTTGCCCCGCTTGTAGCAGCCGCCCCGTGTTACCTGGTCATCTCTGATCACCTCCAGCTTCACGCTGCATTGGGGCAACATGTTTGGTCTACCCAAGGTGGAGCAAACCCCAGGCAACTAAATACTACATTTTTGGAAACTTCTCCAGCTCCATTTTCCGTTTTAAAGCAGCAAACGGTGCTGGGAGAGCACAGGAGCGGGCTGGAGGCAGGCGATACCCCCGCTCCGTGCACTGCAGTAGTGCAGCTGCCCTGCGTGGTGGCCCCCTGGGGGGGTCTCGGTGCAGGAGCAGCTCCAACCTGGGGTTGGGGCTTCCAGTTCTTGCAGCCGGTTCCCCTTTGCTTCCAAATTTCATACCCTGCTCTGCCCGGTCTGAGAGCGCAGATGGCTCCTAGGCAGGCTGCAGGCTTGCTCAGATGGTCTCTGCCAAGACAGGTTGACCTTGGGAGAAGCAAAGCTGCATCAACATCTTGGATAAGCTGCAAGAACGGTTACTTATTTTTTGGGGGAGGTTGTTTTGCTGATTCTCTCCCTGCTGTATGAAGTGGGGTTGTCGACCTGGTCACAGCTGATGCCGCCGAGAGGGAAAATCTCACCTCCGAGGTGCATGTAAAGGACTTGAGGGTCTGATCCTGGGCCCCTCAGGGAAAGGGAATTAAATATTTTGATGATGGGTCATGCGTAGGGTCCGAGCTGCCCCGCAGCATCCCAGGACATCCCCTGTGGCATCCCCTTTCCTGGGAAAATGGCTCAAACCAGGCTCCTAAAATGGGGCTGGCGCTGTGCTTGCTGCCAGGCACTGCTCACGGGTCCCCCCAGGCTGCCGTCGCAGGCAGCGCTTGCCGGTGTTCAGGCAGTGCGGTGCGGCTGCCAGGCAGGAGGGTTTGTGTCTCTGCTGGTGCGGGAGGGGTCTTTGTCTTGCTGAAAGGTTAAAGAGGGGAATGAAAGAGTCCCTGGCCCCGTGGTCCGATACGATGCCGCACACGTGCCTGTCTTTGCGAGGGTGAGGAAGTGTTCAAGCCCTGGCTGTTGTCTCACAGCCCTTCTTCTCCCGTCGGGGCAGATGGCGTACTGCCAGCACATCGGTGTGGAGTTCATGTTTATCAACGACCTGGAGCAGTGCCAGTGGATCCGGCAGAAGTTTGAGACGCCGGGCATCATGCAGTTCACCAACGAAGAGAAACGCACGCTGCTGGCCAGGCTGGTCCGCTCTACCAGGTACCCCGGGGGGTCTTCACCTTCCCTTGCTGCATGGGGTGGTTTGCTCCCAGCTGGAGGGACGTGGTCACCACCTGAGTCACGTCTTGACATCATCTGTCGCAGTCGGCTTAATCAGCGGGGTGACGCCAGTGAGCTGCTGGGCTGGCAGGCTCAGGTGCTGGCAAAGAGCCCGAAAGCATGGATGATCCTGAAAGAAAAGATCTAAAAATAAGGTTTAAGTGCAGCACGTGGGGTGTCGGGTGGGGGAGCAGCCAGCCGGACTCTGTGGGAGGAGACCAGGGTGACTGGGAAGGTGTCAGGCTGCTGCTTGATGCCTGCTTAAGCATCACTGGGTGCTGTGGCTCCCTCAGTGCAGTCCCCATCCTTTCTCTGGTTTCTGCCCTCAGCTGTAGCCCTAGCAGTGATCCCTCTCTCCCTTTGCCTTCCAGGTTTGAGGAGTTCCTCCATCGGAAATGGTCTTCGGAGAAGCGTTTCGGTCTGGAGGGCTGCGAAGTGCTGATCCCAGCCTTAAAGACCATTATTGATAAATCGAGTGAGAAGGGAGTGGATTATGTTATCATGGGGATGCCCCACAGGTAACCCTGCCTCTCTCCACAGTGGTGCTTGGGGTGCGGAGGAGGGGGATGCTGCTGGGGTTCGGTACTGGAGGGCACACTGGTTTCTGCTATCACAAATGGTCTCAGCTGGTGGTGAACCTTAGCTGGAGAGCTCAGGCCTTGGCTGCTCTCTGCTCATCACGGTGTTTTCAGCTTCAGCTTGCTTGTAAATTCATCTGGAGAGGGGTGGTGGCTCAAGCAGCAGAGCTTGAATCCCAGAGCAGGATTCGGCGTGCCCGGCCGGGGCAGCTGTCGGGATGCGGCAGCGGCCAGTCCATCCCCAGGCGGAGGGGTCTGCAGTCTCCTTCTCGGGTGAACTGCAGAGCCCCCTCCCCGGTTGACCCTACAGCCGTTGCCAGAGGTGTGGGGTTGTTGCACCGCCTCTGCGTGACAGGGGGGATGGCAGGTCACCGTTGGCACTTGATGCCAGACTGGCGCTGCTGGTTGCCAACAACGGTCTTGCTTTTGCAGGGGGCGCCTGAATGTTCTCGCCAACGTGATCAGGAAAGAGCTGGAGCAGATCTTCTGCCAGTTCGACTCCAAGCTGGAGGCTGCTGATGAGGTGAGTCTCCTCCTCTGCCCGTAGCAGGTTGCTGTCGCCTGTCCCCATGCGGTCCCCGAAGGCTGTGGCCGTGCAGCGTGAGCTGGATTGTGCAATCGCTTGTGGTGTCACTCGGTGGCGTCGGTGTCGCAAGGATTTCCATATCGCACACATGCTCGTGCGACAGAAGCCTTCGTGTCGGTGCCAGTGCTGGTCTGTCCTTGCCTGTCCCAGGGAGTGACATGTGCCCTGGCCGCTGCTGATGTCTCCAGCGCAGGCTGGGTGGTCGGCGGCTCTCCATGGGCGTAAAGCAGGCTTGGGGCAAACAATGAGGTGAGGGGAAGGCGGCCAGGAGCAGAGGTTGGCTTGTACCCTTGCAGCAGCCCCTGGTCCCCATATGGGGTCCTAAAGCAGCTCCAAAAGCCCCAAGAGCTCAAATTGCTTGTGCCGCAGGCTCTGTCGCTGCGATGCGCTCGTGCTTCAAAGCTTCCAGCATCATAAGTCAGGACGATTTGGCTTTTGGAAAGCTGGGCTGGGCTGGCTTTATCCTGGCATGCCCTTCAGGTAGGGTTTTGAGGTGAGAAAGCAGCAGACTGGGGTGTCGAGGTGCCCCAACTGGGAGCTGCGGCATATTGCGAGCGGTGCCAGGGACGGCTGTACTGTGGCAGCGCGGGCAGAGCTTGGGTGAGCGTTATCCCAACTCTGTTTTCCAGTGTCTTCCCCAGACCCACCACACTTGCTCCTTCCCCTGCACCTACGACCTTACCTAGATAGGCTTGATGCGTGTCTGAGGTTTGTTGGTGGTTTGGCACCTGGAACAGGCTACTTTTGCTTTGCTGATGACCATGCCAGGTCAGCTCGTAAAGTGAGTGCATGCTGCTTTCTGACAGTCCTTCCGGAAAACGCCCCATTTTCCCAGCCCCTGGGGTCAGCGCCGCCCTGCCTCAGGTCTCCTTCTGTGCCCCAAAAGCCGCTCACGTTCCTGGGGGTGACTCTCCTCTCCTCTCCCCTCCGTCAGGGCTCCGGTGATGTGAAGTACCACCTGGGAATGTACCACCGGCGGATTAACCGCGTCACCGACAGGAACATCACCCTTTCCTTGGTGGCAAATCCTTCTCACTTGGAAGCAGCTGATCCTGTTGTTCAAGGCAAGACTAAAGCAGAGCAGTTTTACTGCGGGGACACAGAAGGGAAGAAGGTGAGTGGTGCTGAGACGCCCACAGTGAAGTGGCCCGGGCTGGATGGGGTTTGGTGGGAGGCAGGCTGGTGGGAAAGTGAAGAAACCAGCTGGTTTTTGTTTGCCATGCCCCTTCCCCTGCCGTCACCCTGCTATCGCCCTGACTTTGCTCCCCCACCCTTCCCCGCTGTCTTTGGGGATAACTTTGGTAGGGGCTCACCCACCCCAGGCTCCCATTGCCACTTTCTCTGTCTCTGAACGACCGGCTCAGCCGGGCTGCGGGGAGCAGCAGATGCCCAAATCCCTGGTTGGAAAGCAGGGAAATGAGGGGCGCTCCCAAAAGCCAACCCAAGCATCACAGCTCGGGGGGCTCAGCAGTAGGAGCCTCAAGCTGAAGGATCTCAGCGTGACCAGGGATAACCATTCCTGGGGCTGGGAAAGCTGGAGCCGGCAGCAGGAGGCAGCTCTCCACGCCCAGGTGGGAGAGCAGGCAGGGAACAGGCTGCGGTAGGGAGTTTATTTGCAGTCTGATTCTTTGCAGACCTGTCTCCAACACCAAGAAGTGGAAGGGTGAGATCAAAAGTGCTTCCCTTCCTCCTACACCCCAAGGGCTGGATATAAATAGGCAAACTCTGTCCTCGTCTGACAGGCGGCATCCTCAGCCAGCCCCTGGGTATGATAGCAAAATAACGTCACTGACGCTGGAGCGAGCTCCCGGCGTGGCTCCTGCCCAAAGGTCTTCTGGGGTGAAAGCGTGGGGGAAAGGGGCATGTTTCTTGTCTTCCCCCAGTTAGAAAAAGGCTTTGCTTTGGGACATGTGTGTTTGGGAATGGGACTCACCTCCCAGCCGCTGTGCACTGGGTGCCATCCCGCTGCCCGATCGAGGCGCCCCGAGTGTGCTGCCCTTGCTCGGGGGGAGAACTGGTGGCCCCAGCCTTCTCCCCGGCGATTGTTCCAACCATGGCTGGCTCCACTCCAGTCCCCTGAGAAAGCACCAGATGCGTTGACGAGCTGTTCTGTGTCCTTTCTGGGATGCCGAAGGCTCACGGGGATGAGACTCGGGCCCTTTCCTGGTGGCTGCCCCTGCCCGCCGTCCCCGCAGAGCCCCTGCTGACCGCCGTGGCTTCACGTCTCCCAGGTGATGTCCATCCTCCTGCACGGAGATGCCGCTTTCGCTGGGCAGGGCATTGTGTACGAGACGTTCCACTTGAGCGACCTGCCCTCCTACACCACCCATGGCACTGTCCACGTTGTGGTGAACAACCAGGTGAGGAGCAAATCCCCTGCGTCCACAGGGGTCCCTCGCAGACCAGCCTCTCCAGGCTCAGGTCTGGATGGTAGCTGACAGCAGGCAGTAGCTGTTTCCCAGCCAATGTTCCTGGCATGAGCCATAATCCTGGGGTGAGCAGGGGGTACTTTTTACCCAGCTGCTCATCAGTAGCAGCTTTTGAGTCTAGCCTGGTGCAGAGGTGGGGCAACCTGATGCTCTCAGAATGCGAGATCATGCAGGGCTGCTCTGTTCTGCCCCCGCATAAAGCAGAGACATTTCACTGGGACCAGCCCATCCCTGTGGGTGCAGCGGAATGACAGCCCAGGCGCAGGGACCGGCACGGGCTGCGGTGCCCAGGGTGCAGGAGACGGGCAGGTTGTGCTACAGCCGAGCAGCGCAGCCATGGGGAAACCCCCAGCTCAGCCGCAGCAGCCGAGCTGCCCTTGAAGCTGCGTGTGCTGCTTTCCAAATCCTTACCACTGTGCTGGTCCTGTTCCCTCTCACCCGCTACAGATTGGCTTCACAACAGACCCCCGGATGGCCCGCTCCTCCCCGTACCCAACTGATGTTGCCCGTGTGGTGAATGCACCCATTTTCCATGTCAACGCGGACGACCCAGAGGCCGTCGTCTACGTGTGCAATGTGGCAGCAGAATGGCGAAGCACCTTCCATAAGGATGTGGTGGTGGATTTGGTAAGAAAGGCGGCACGAGGCTTTATCCTAAAGCTATGGCTCTGCTGTGGGTGCTCGCCAATACCTTTTGGGGTGTATTTTCGGAAAGCTGAGGTTTCTCTTCAGGACTTGTCTGGCCTTTTTGATATGAGGGGAGGGAGGAGGTGGTATAAAGCGAGGCAACAAGGCTGTAATAGCACTTGGAGAGGTGACACTGTCTCCATATGGAGCCTGCCCTCGCCTCCTGCACTGGGGAGAACACACTTGGGTCCCTCCTGGGCTGTTTCAGACCCTTCCTAGCACAGGTACCTCCGACCGCTTTCGGAGTCATGGGTTGCAAGCAGCTGCTTTCAAAGGCTCTTTCCCTTCCCGGCAGGTTTGTTACAGGCGCAACGGTCACAATGAGATGGACGAACCCATGTTCACGCAACCCCTGATGTACAAACAGATCCGGAAACAGAAGCCGGTTCTGCAGAAGTATGCAGAGCTGCTGATTTCCCAGGGCGTGGTAAATCAGCCGGAGTATGAGGTACTGTCCCTTGGGGCCTGGGAAGAAAACTGCAGATGGGATCTCCGGGGAAAACTACTTGTTTGGTTCAGACCTGAGTGTGAACAATGTGACGGGGCCTGTTTCTGCTTGTGCTTGTCACCTAAAGGTGGCAGAGCTGCGCTAGGGTTGGGCGAGCGCTGCAGACCTGGCAGCGACTGGGTTAGGAGCCGAGGCTTGTCCTTGGACTGTGCCAGCTCTGAACAGCACAGGAACATCTAGTTCAAGGATTGCCCCGTGATCAGTGCAGCACAGACCACACAGCGCTGGGCCACTGCGGCACGGCTGGGACCCATGGGAGAGCTGGGCTCTGCAGCACTCAGGCTCACTGTGTCCTGGGGATATCTGGGGCAGATCCCCTGCCCCCAGTTCTGCCACCCTGGCAGCAAGCGTGGCAGCAGCTCTGCTGGCTCCTCCTTGCCCTGGTACCACTTTGCAGCATCTTTAGAGTTGAACGCGAGTTGTCGGTTCAGATGGCAGCAGAGCTGTCCCTTGGGGGACAGGAGCCTCCAGCAGCAGCTCTGCTCTCTGAGGCTGAGCTGCACAGCCCTGGGGCTCCCCTGCTGTGGGGACCAGCTGTGCCCTCCAGCACGCTTGCAAGCTCGCGCTGAGGCTCCCAGGCTTGGCACCCTCGTTTGGAGACCCCTCGCTAATGCTTTTCCGCCCCCTGGTTCCTCCTTTTAGGAGGAAATTGCCAAGTACGATAAGATCTGCGAGGAGGCCCATGCGAGATCCAAGGATGAAAAAATCTTGCACATCAAGCACTGGCTGGACTCACCCTGGCCTGGTAAGTTGCCTAGCAATGGTTTGGAGGTCCCTAGCGAAGAGCCTGGCTTCTCTAGAGCCGTGGCAGCTATTTTCTAGTAAATCACCCTGGTGGGGAGGTGGGGTGGTGCTCTCCGCTCCTGGCATCCCCCCCCTTGCTTGATGGTGTCCGTGACCTGAGCTCTTCACACAGAGCTGGGCATGGCTCCCACCACACAGTGGGCTGCTCCTCCTTCTGCAGGTTTCTTCACTCTGGACGGCCAACCCCGGAGCATGACCTGCCCTTCCACCGGTCTGAACGAAGAGGACTTGACGCACATTGGTCAAGTGGCCAGCTCGGTGCCGGTGGAGGATTTCACTATCCATGGAGGTAGGAGCTTGCGGAAGCTATACCAGACTGGGCGTTTGTTCCAGAGAAGATGTGGGATAGGGCTGGAATGTGGCCTGGAAGGAAGGGACCTGTTACGGTGCTTCGATATGTGTGGCCAGCAGGTTGAGGGAAGGGATTGTCCCTGTCTACTCCGCTCTCCTAAGACCCCACCTGGAGCACTGCATCCAGCTCTGGGGTCCCAGCG
>VYZW01066103.1:0-15979 GCA_013401315.1 Balaeniceps rex
CCTCGGGCCACGCCTCTCCCACTGCCCCGGCCCTGCCCCAGGCCCCTGAAGCAGCGCGTAAAGGGCATCGGTCTGAAGCCCAGCACCTCCCCGCAGCAGAAAGCTCCGGCACCGGCAGCACTTTGGCAGCTTTTTACGTTTCAGCACTTTGATGATACGTTCCCAATAAATTTCCTTTTTAAAAAGTCAATGTAAAATAAAAAATAGTACTCTGTTGGCTGAGCAGGCACTGCTCCGTGGTGCCCGGTGCGGCTCCATGGTCTTGGCACAGGGCACAGCAGGGACCGCAGCCCCCCCAGGAGAGCCCCTCTGCTTGGGCTGCTCAAGAGTCCATTGGGCTGGCGGCCCTGGGGTGTGCAGCACCCTCCCTACCCTCAGTTCATGAACTGGGTGTACCCCTCTGCCCCGGTGACAATGACGTCCATCCAGATGCGCATGGCCTCAGCCGAGGGTGCCACCATGTAGTAGAGGCGGTCGTGGGTCTTGACGCAGAAGGTGAGTGCGGGGTTGGGGCTCTGGGGAAGAAAGAAGGACAGGGTCAGCGCTCTGGACCCCTCCAATCAGCAGCATGCCCCCCCTTCACCCCCTGCAAAGCTCAGCACCAGGGTCCCGCTGTCAGCACCATGAGGAGCTGGCACCATTAGGGGCCACGGACCACTCTGGGAGCATCCCTGGCATGAGCTGCCCCGCTGCCTCCTGCCTGCATGGCGGAGGGTGATGCGGGGAAACAGCGATGCTGGGGGGGTCCTGGCGGACACCAGGGCAGCAGCAATGCCCAGCTCTCACCTTCGCCGCGCTGCGGAGGTGGTCGTAGTAAACCTCTTCGATGGCTTGGAAGTAGATGACACCCTTCAGCTTCGTCTCGTGTTTATCTGCCCGAGAGATGGAACCGGTGTCAACCGCAGTGCTGCGGGCAATGGCACGGGGAGGGGACAATGGCACAGGGCAGCACAGGGACTCACCCACGTAGTAGGAGAGGGTGCGCTTCATGCGGTCGAAGACAAACCAGCGCTTCTTCCAAGACTTGATCTTGCCACCCATCTTGACCAGGTAGCCCTTGCACATCTTCTCTGTCAGGATGACGTGGTAGCAGGTGTCCACGCTGTGGCCTGAGGACTCAATGTGCAGCCGCAGGTCGAAATCCTCCTTGCGGATGGGGAGGTACCGTGTCAGGGGACGAGCCTGGAAAAGCAACACAGCCCTGTAAAGCCCGCTGGCGGCGGTGAGAGCTCCGTCTCCCTGCTGGGATGCTGGTGGGGAGCTGGGTCTGCCTTGCTGGCTGGGCTGGAAGAGGGGACCCTGTGCTAGAGGGGGCAAGCCCACCCCGCACCTGCGAGAAGTGCTTCTCCCGCAGCTTGACCTCCTTCTCCACCAGCTTCTGCCGCCGTGCAGTCTCGTCCTGCAGACGGCGTTCCAGCTGCTCCCGGCGCCGGCGCTCATCCTCCAGCGCTTGCCGCCGCAGCTCCATCTCCCGCTCCTGCCAGAACACACAGGCACTCAGCCCCAGGGATCGGGGCCCCGCTCTCCAGCTGGCCGTGGCACCAGTGCCCCCACTCACCCGGGACTCCATCAGCCGCGACTTCTCCGCATGCGCCTCCTTTAGCATCTTCTCCATCTCCTCGATCTTCCCTGCCTCCATCCCGCTGGCACTGCAAGACAGCCGCAGCTGCCATCCCAGTGGGAAGGACCTCAAGCCTGCAGCGTGGCCAGCAGAGCTGGTCGTCCCTCCGGCCACAGGAGCTGGCCCCGGGGTTACCTGGAGATGTTGTCAGGCGAGCAGGCAGAATTGTTGCCAGTGGAGATGCTAGTCTCCATGCTGTCCGAGCTCTCCAGGCTGAGGGTGTCGTATGCGTGGTCCAGATCCTCGGCCCGGGGCCCGACGCCGTGGGGACGGTGGTGGTGGAGGATGGAGTGATGCACAAGCGGGGGGAAGGTGGCGGGGAAGGGGGGCTGCCCGTGCAGGGCTTCCCACTGGGACTGAGCCTCAGCGGCCGCTTTCTGCTTTAGCTCCGCCAGCCGCCGCTTCTGCTCCTCAATCACCTGCTGACCTGTGCCGTGGGAAGAAGATGACGACAACTGAGCGCACCGTGCTCAGAGCCGTGCCATGGCGGGCCAGGGGATGGCATGGGCAGGAGAAGACGCCGCAGGTGCTGCTGGAGCTGGGGAGGGATGGTGGGTGCAGAGGTGGGAGCCGCCGTCACAACTCCCTGGCGAGCATGGCAAGCAGCATCCATCCGGGCAGGAGGAGGGGGCCTAAGCAGCCAAGGGAGGCACATGCGCCAGGCTGGCAGGAGCAGGCTGGGCAAAGCATTAGTGGGTTAGGGATGCACAGGGCTCTCCCGGAGCAGACGCTGAGAGGCACCCGGGGTCCTGGGCTGGTCATGCCCCTCCTATGCATGGTGGAAGGTGCCAGCGAACAGCCATGCTGCTGCCTCTGGGCTGCTCTAGGCAGTCCAAGCCGCCCCACGTCTCTACCTGGTAGATCGCCCGGCTGCAAGGGCTCTGCTGGGAGCAGCTCGGCTGGAGACACGCCGTCGGGCGGAGGGGTTGGGAGGGAGAGGGGGGGAAAGCGAGAGACCGTGAGAGAGGCACCGCGTCCCGCTGGAGCACCACCGCTGCTGCCCTCGGCTGGGCTCCCTTCCCCATCGCCAGAGTGGCGGGGGGGGGAAGCGTCTCCCAGAGTCCCGCCACCCCACAGAGCCGGAGCTTACCCTTCTGCTGCAAAGCCAGCTGGCGCTTGGTCTCGATGTCCTGCAGTGTGGCCGCCAGGTTGCGGGGCAGGCTGCCCACCGGGCTTGGGGTGCCCTGGGCAGGACAGCAGGTGGTCAGCTGCGGGGATGGGGATGGGGGCTGGCACCAGGTGCGCAGGAGCTGCAGCCAGGGTGTCCGGGGCCGCGCGACGCCCGGCTCCCCCTGGCAGCCATACCTTGGGTGAGGGACTGCGCCCCAGCGCGGAGAGGTTGAGCTGTGAGGATGAGGGGGTCGTGCTCTTCATCCGAGGGGTGAGGGCGCCAGCATCGCCCTCTGTTTTGGCACGATAGACCTGGGCACAGAGACATGGAGGTAAGAGTGGCATGGGGGGGCTGCAAAAGCCCCCTCAGATGGATGGCTCAGCCATTGACAGGGCTGAGCATCCCCTCCCCAGACCCTGCCCTCATGGTGCTGTCTTGGCAGGGGTGCAGGCAAGAGGAGGCAGTGGCTGCCTGCCCCAGGCGTGCTGCCCGCTGCAGGTCTGCTCTGCCCCTGCCCACTGCAGCAGCCGGGTGCCTGGCAGCGCCCAGGGTGCGGAGCTGGCAGGAACATCCCCGCACTGCCCCGCTCCCGCTGCAGCCGGCAGTCCCAAAGCCTGAGCCCCAGCAGCAGGGAGCCGGGATTACCTGGAGAGGCTTGTGAGAGGAGTGAGCTTTAGCTGGAAGCGGAGGAGGGGAAGAAGGAGGAGAGACAGAGGAGGAGGAGGTCTCAAAGCCAGCCATGACCTCCTGGTACCACTTCTCTAAATCAAGAGCCGGGAGCCACACAGGGCCCCCTGGCAGCTGCTGCTCCATCTGGAGAGAGACGCCGTGTGAGAAAGGAGGGAGGGCAAAACGCAGTGAGAGGGACAGACGCACAGAGATAGAGAGGTCGGAGCATCCCTGCCTGTGCCTTCACCACCCCCCAGAACAGGACCTGCAGACCCCTTTGGACCCCACGCACTCCCTGGCTGAGTCCTGGCAGCTTGGGACCCCCTTGCTGCTCACGGGGCCGGCAAGAGCCGATGCAAGCGCTGGGAGGGCAGAGACCCCCTGCTCTGCGCCGTGGGGCTGGGCAGGGCTCAGGCGGCAGCAGGGCACCAGGCAGGCAGTGAAGCCACGGGCAGAGCAGCGAGGGGTGCGCAGGCTGGCAAGAGCCCGGGCTGCCGCTCAGCCTCATCCGCAGCTTACCCCTTCCCGTGCAGCCCCATCACCTCCCAGGGAGAGCACGGGGGCGGAGCGAGGGAAATGGGGCACGAACCTCTGCAGAGACGGAGGGAGAAGAGAGAGACGGAAGAGGAGGAGGAGGAGCAGCGCAGCCTGAGGATGAAGGAGCCGGACGGGCGCAGCCCAGGGGGGAAGCGGCAGGGGCATGGAGGCCACCCAGGATGCCTGAGAGCTGCTCAACAGTCACGTACTGGGCAGAGAGAAGCAGATTAAACTGGGAGAAGAGGCTCTGAGCAAGGGCAAGCAAGTGCAGGGGAACGAGCAAGTGGCTCCAGCCCCAAAAAGATGGTGCCATGCCCCCCGGAGAAGGGCAGCTGGTGCTGCCTGCCGCCCGGTGCTGGGCACCAGGTCAGGTCCCCGCCTGCTCTGCATCCTCCTCGCCCGGGACTGGCGGCCAGGACTGGGTCCAACAGGCACAGGGCCACCCTCCCAGCCTGCTGGGCACCCACTCTGCTCCCCAGCCCCGCTTGCTGCCACCCCAGAAAGCAAAGCCTGTCTGGAGCAGGCGAGAAGCGCTCCCCGGCAAGGAGACTGGGCGGCTCCAGCCTCTGCTCCCTGCTCAGCTGCAGCCAGACAAGTCCCCCAGCCCAAGAGAGAAGTGGCCTCCGAGCACCAGGGCACACGGGGAGGCCACGTGGTCTGCAGCATCCTCGCTGCCTGGGATGAGGTGGGTGACCCAAGGGAGCAAACCCGAGCATGCTCTGGAGCGGGTACCTCATTGGCTGCGGGAGGTACAGCAAGCAAGAAAGAGCGCTGAGCGGCAGCAGAGGCAGCAGCAGAAGCTTTAGTGTCCGGGCTGGGGCCGTGCGCATTGCTGCAGAACCTGAAAACGTCAGACAGCCTCATGTACTCCTAGAAATCCATGGTGGAGGAGAAGGAGGAGAGTTAGACCCATGCGCTGGCATCACGGCGCTGACTGCAAAGCGGGAGCAAATCTCCCCACGCACGCATGTCCCACCACTGCCTGCCCAGCCCTTCCCTGCCTCGCTGCCCTCCCTGCCTGTGGCTGCCTCAGTGCACAGCATCCCAGCACGGCATTCCAGCACGCCGCCTCGCTCCTGCCTTACGCACAGCTTTGCTGGGTTCAGGCTGGGGACAGAGGGCTGCAGCCTGCCCTGCCGAGGCCCCAGGCGCCTTCAGCCACTCCCATCACCCAGAACTTGGGGTACCCAGGGTCCCCGACCACCAGCCCTCCCCGGTGCGACAGCACCAGATGAGGCACCTCGACCTGCTCCGAGACAGCTTAAAATCCACTTCCTCACCCTTTCTGAACGAAACATGCTAAAGCCAGGGTTTTGCTCTTTTTCTGGGGAAGCCAGGCTAGCAGGACCCTAAAGGATGCTGTCAGGATGTGTCCAGCCAGCAGGTAAGTGGCAGGCAACGGGGAAGCGCACGGAAGCCTGTGCCACACGGCATCGCACCAGGGTTAAAACTGAGGGCAGCAGTGCGAGCCGGGATGCCCGGAGGGCTCAGAAGAGCACCTGAAATTGGGGTCTGAGTGTTAACGAGCGCAGCCGCTGGAGAGCTAAATGAGAAATGCCCCAGCGTGCTGCTGCTGTGGGGATGCCCTGCTGCCCAAAGGTGACGTTAGTCTGCATAAGGGGTCCGGCGGCAGCTCGGCCAAGGAGGGGACAAGCGAGCAAGCACGTGCAGTTAGTCCCGTTACCTCTTGTGCCTTGGGGTAGGAGCGGGCGGCAGGAGAAGCTAAGGAGGCAGCTGCTGCTGGCAGGGGGCTCAGGGGCTTAGTTCCCTCCAACAGCTCAAAAGGCTCTGAGATATGGAGGGTCTCCTGTTGGAGGGTAAAGATCACGTAGGCAAGGTGGGCACAGGCAGCAAGGTGGCAGCAGCAGGGAGCCCCACTGCAGGCAGGCGCAAGGGGACCCTGCCATCCCGCCCCTCTCCCCAGCGGCGGGCAGGGTGGCACCGCCGTCTCCGAGGGCATCATGGCTCTGGCTCCCCGTTCAGAGCCACGAGCAGGGCAACAGAGCGACGCACTCCCACCTAAAAGACTTTGGACATGAATTGGAAAGAGTCCCCCGTACTGGCACCACAACAGCCCCACGCTTGCTCTCCAGCAAGGACAGCGCCCCAGGCAGTTCCTGCCCTGGGCCCTTCCCTCATGGGCACTCACAGCCCTCACCGAGCCGCCTGCTAAAAGCCTGGACTGCTCCGGGGCTCCTGCTGCTCCCAAGCCCAGCTCTGTTGAGTTTTCCCTCCCTCCCAACCTGGCAATGGTCTCTGCAGCCCACAGAGAGGCTCTGAGTTGTCGGGAGCTCCCAGCTCCAGCCAGAAGGTGCTTGGGAGCACAGGAGCCGCTGCAGAACACAGCCTGCGGTGCACCAGGCTTGTCCCAGCTGACGACAGTGGCTTGGGGCAGCAGGAGAGTAGCCCTAGGGGTCATACCCCCCTCTCCCCACTTACCTCTCTGAGAGCTGAGGACATTTTGGGGAAGCTCCTGCCGCCTGTGACGAGCTGGTATCGCCTCTCCAGAGACACAAGCTTCTCCTTTTCCTGAGCGCAGGGCAACAGCGAGAGCAGAGGCAGCTGACGGTTACTGGCAGCCCATGGCCAGGCCCCCCCAAGCTCACCCCGACTGTCAGCACCTTAGCAAGAGCCGGCGCGATCTCGTCCCCTGCCTCAGGCACCCCCAGAGTCAGGGAGTGCATGTCGACCCCCCAACTGCTGCATTACCTTCTGCAGGAGCTGCAGGACGCCGTTCCTCTCCCTGGCCAGGCGCTCGGCCTCCTGGGTGCTCTGCAGCCGGATCTGGGCAGCCTGGGCGTCCAGGGCAGCCACCCGCTCCTGGGGAGCGGGCAGCGAGGATGAGCTGGCCGCCGGCAAGCCACAGGGCTCAGCCGGGGCCGCAGGGCGCAAGCCCAGCCATGCCAGACCTGCCACCCCCCTCTGCCCCTACCTTCCTGCGGGCGATGCTGCGGTGGCACTCGGCCCGGCTCTGCAGGAGCTGCTGGCCCCGCACCTCGCGCTCCTCCTCGAGGTGGCTCTCCCGCTCCAGCTGCTGGAACTCCAGGTCCTCGAACAGCTTGGCCTCTGTCTCCAGCGCCTCTGCCTCCTTCGGACACACAAGGGCACGGCGGATCACTCCCTCTGGACAGGCACCTCTGCATCCCACAGGCAGGTCTCCCGCAGTGAAACTTCCTGCCGTGCCCCCATGTCCTGCTGGTGCTGGCCAGGAATGGGAGCCCATGGCAAAGCCTGTCCCCGGTGCCCTGTGCGGAGGCAGCTTTCCCTCTTGCTCGGTACCAGCAACATGGAAGACACCAGCAACCTCTGCCCGGCTGCAGAAGGCGATGGAGGCACCAGGCACCGGCCAGGTCAGAGCCACCACCCTTGGTGAGACGAGGAGCTCACCATGGCTGGGGGCTTCACCCAGCCCTCAGAGACTAGCTGCCCCCGTTGAACAGCGTCCCGGCCAGCGCTGTGCCCCGCTGGGCAGCAAAACACCATGTGCTGGCGTAACCGCCAACAGGAGTCCCTGTGTCACCAAGCTGACGGGCGGCAGAGCCCCCACAGACGAGCACTGTGCCAGGCAAACGCCTGCATGGCCTCCCAGCCTTCAAGCACCAACAGCACACGGTAGCACTCAGCTCAGGGTCTGCCGGTGCCATCCCAGCAGCAATTGCACCGTGCTCCCCACAGGGATGCGTTTCACCCTGCTCCAAGAGCAGGGCAGCCGTTGCTCTTCTGGCACGGTGCAGCACCACCAGCATGGTGGCTCCACGAGCCGTGACCGCCCCATCAACGTCCCTGCCCGCCGCACGCCAGGGCCCGCATCCAACACAGGGGTGCCCGGTCCGAGCAGGCTGCGGCAACATGGGTTTATCTGCACTGTGAGGGCCGGCCAGGTACCAGCCATGGGCTGGGGAAGGTTGGCCACCACCGGAAAATACCAGATAAGGGAAAAAAGTGCTGCGGACTATCAGTAGCATAAACTGACGGCACTGTGTAAATAAACGCCCACGGTAAATAGCTGGAACTGGACACAGGAGGACCCAGCGGTCCCCGAGGCTCCCCAGCCTGCCCTCCTCTGCAGGGCAGGATCCGTGCTCACGCCCTGCCTGGCCCAGAGGAGCACAGCGGCTCCGCGGTGGGGGGCGGCCCCGCGCTCTGATGAGCCAGCACCACGCGCCGGGCCCGGGCGAGCGGCAAGCTTACCAGGACGGCGGTGCCCGGCGCCAGCCGCCTCCAGCCCGGGTGCGACGCTCCCAGTGCGGCCCCGGCTGGCAGGGAAGAGCTGGCCTAAGCTGGAGCGGAGGGAGGTGGGCCATGGTCCGGGAGGGGTTGGGGGGAGACACTGACCCTTCGCATCTGCTCCCGCAACTGCTCCCGCATTGACTCGGGGCACTTATCAAGGTGGCTCTTCGATTCATGGTAAAGCGCCCGGAGTTGCTCTAGCTCCTTCCTTTCAGCATCAACCTTTGCCCTTTCCTGAATCAGGGGAGAACGAGACAAAACAAAAAAAAAGAAAAGAAAAGGGGGAAAAAAAAAAGAGAGAGAAAACACACTTCTCAAATCCGCGCCATGCAGAAGCTGCAGAGTTAGAGAGGGGCTCAGCTGGAAGAAGAGGGGGCTTGTAGGGAGGAGCATCACAGCATCTGCGGAGGGGTCGAGAGAGCAACAGCCATGGGGACCCGGGCTGGGCGGTGTTAGAGGGGTTATGGCCAGCCCTCGACTTCAGCCTCACATTTCCATGCTGAAAACCCACTTACGGGCAGCGAAAAGATCGATGCTTACAGCATGGATAAAGTCATCCCGATCCTGCAAACAGCTGCACCACGCATGCCTTCTGAACAACGGCTAACTAGCTTTGTTAATTGATGCTCGCCATCCGGGACGCTGCCAGTTAAGCACAGCAGGTCCTGTACGCAGGCTGAGGGACCACGGATCACCTCTCTCCATCAGAAGGAGAGGGCTGCCTGCGGGATGGCAATGAAAATGGGAGACTGAGGTCCAACCCTGCTGCCGGAGCTGCTCAGGCCACGCCGAGTTAGCGGCAGAGCAGACCCTTGCTCCTGGCCCTGGCAGGAAGGGAAAGCGTCCCCAACCCTCCCTCCCACGGCCGCAGGAGCAGCACGATGGAGGCCGGCAACACGGGGCTGGCAAAGGGGATCACCTCCCGCAGGTCTGGCAGCCCCATTTGGGGGCCAGGCGTTGGGAAATGCACGCTGCAAGAAACCCTGCTCCATGCTGCAGCAGCGCGGAGACACAGGGATCCATGCAGAGGGACATGGGGGGACAGGTCGCGGGGGGAGACAGGGCTGGCACAGATGGGCGCCACAGGACAGGGGCTGTAGGGTGCCCAGGGGGCTCCTGGGCATGCAGAGATGTCAGAGATGATGGCAGACTTCAGAGCAGGCACCGTTAGTGTAATTAGTGCAGGCTGGTTAGGAAAGCGGGTGGTTAGGTCAGCAGAGAGGTTGGGATTTCCCTGTGCTCCTCTCCTGGCTCTGCGTGAGGCTGCCCCTAGCTAGAGAAGACGCCTGCAAAGGGCTGGAAGACCAAAACCAGAACAAAAACCCCAAACGCCATTGAGGCACAGCTGGCAGGCGCAGATGGCAGCTCTGCCCAGCTATGGGCAACCAAACAGGCAGGGCACCTCCGGCCATGGGCCTGGCCAGGCCCCCAGTGATGCTGGCACTGCATCATGGCAGCACAGAGCCGCTGGTGGGACCTGGGCGTAGGCTGCATGGGGATGCCGGCTTCAGGCAGTGGGGAGCCAGGTCCTGGTGGCTCTCCTGACGCGGAACAGCTTGCCCAGGGCTGTGCCACACTGCCTGCAAGGCTGCGGGACGGCCGGCAACCAGCAGCCGGGACGAGCGTGCCACGCACACAGCGGCAGGGGTGCCTTCGGGCGTGGCCGGCAGATCACGGCAGCAACTGCACCAAAGTTGACTCCAGGGGAAGGGGGCCAGGACCCCTCCTCAGCCACTGAGCTGAGTGAAACACCCACAGCAATTTCCCGGCCACCTCCAGCAAGCTGAATGCTACAGTGGCAGCCGCCATCACACGTGAAGACGCCCCGATGGGCAGCAGACCGGGGGACTCGCCGCAAGACACAGGCCCCTGGCAAGGGCAGGGAGCGCTGAGGCCCCCACCCCAGGGTCGGTGCTGCCCACTGCGGGCAACATCCATCCAGGAAAGCCCCGCGCCACAGAGCCTCCCTGCAAGACCCCACTGGTGCAATGGACGGCGACGAAAACACACCCCAAGCGTCAGCCTTGCCCTCTTCCGGCAGGGCTGTGGGACCAGTCCCAGGCAGGTGGACGGACGGACAGACAGAATCCACGACGCGAACCCAGAGGGGATGCTCATCGATGCCTCCACAGAGCCCGGAGACAGAAAAACGTACACCCAGAGGAACGTCACAGCATGGGGCACCACGGCACTGGCTGCAAGTACCGGGTTGGGCACGGCACAGCCTGCGCTGGGGCAGCCGTGCCGCAGGGCTCACCTTGTCCCGCTCCTTCCGGATGCTGGCGTCCAGGCTGGAGAGTTTCTCCTGCAGCTGCTGCGCCGCCTCCTGCTCCTGCCGCAACCGCGCTGCCTCCGACTCCCGCTCACCCTGCAGCAGCGCCCGCTCCATCTCTGCCTGGACAGGCACAGCCACGTCAGGATGGCTGCCCTGGCCAGATCCGGCTCATGCCCACAGGATCAGGTGCTAGCTGGCAAGGGCAGCAAGCCACAGGGGACCCGGCGGGGCGCCCCATCCCCTCACCTCTTGCGATGTCTCCTGCAGCTGCTGCTCCAGCTCCTTGACGCGGCCCTTCAGCTGGTCCAGGCGCCCGAGCACGCTGGCACGCTCCTCCTCCAGCCGCTGCGCCTCCTTGGCCCGGGGACCCGCCAGCTCCTCGTGCTGCGGAGAGGGCAGGTTGGTACGGCGCAGCATGGCGTGGCGTGGCATGGCATGGCATGGCATGGCACGGCACGGCCCGGCCGTCCCCTCACCTCGTGGTGGGTGCTCTCAGTGCTGCTGCACTCCTCCTTCAGGTTCTCCTCATCTGACCTCTCCAGGCTCTCCCTCTGCCGCAGCTCCTTGGCAGCACGGCCCAGAGCCACGGCACCCCTGGGCACCCGCTGGCCAGCATCCGCGTCGCCAGCCAGAAGCCGGTACACGTCGCCTGGCTCGGTACCATCCGTCTTGGTGTACTCGGCACAGAGGTTCAGGATGGTCTCCAGGCGCTGCCGCTCCTGCGGGGAAGAACAGTCAGCACGGTGCCCGTCCTGGCCCAGCACGCGCCACTGCCAGAGCCCACAGGACCCTGTGCTGGCAGCACAGGGATGCGGGCTCACTCCTTGCCCTGCCTGCACGCTGGGATGGGCTGGGACATTGCAAAGCCCGACGCAGCCTGCTCTGACCCCACGCTGGAGCCAGGCACGCGACGTGCCGGGAGCTGGAGACAGACTAATTACAGGCAGCAGCACCGGCCGCTGAGTGCCTCCGCTATTTCCAGGCAGTGACTCAGGGTGCCCGCGCCGGGCGTGAGTCAGGGCTGAGCAAACAGGGCTCCGGTGGCACAGCCCCCGGGATGGGCAGATGCACATGGCAAACCCCACCCAGGCAGCTGCTGGCTCTATAAAAACTCCATCCACCCTAAATATAGACACAGCGCCCACAAAGCCACAGCACCATCACCGGCAGACGCAGCCCTGGCGGGGCTGGATGAGACGTGGATGGTTTTGCAAAGCCAGGGGCACCACAATTTCAGCTGGCAGCCCCACGGAGCTGTGCCGACCCCGTGGGTTTCCCCGGGCTGCTGTGAGCCAGGGGCTTTGTGCTCCCAGAAAGCTGCCATGCATGGACGGCTGCTCCTGGCTGTAATCCCCCCAGATAAGCCAGGAGCCTGGCAGCTGCAGCAAATCCCTGAGAGGCAAGGGCTGGGTTTTAAAGCAGCAAAAGCTGAAAAGCATTTGCAAAGAGTGTCCCATGCTCAAACACAACCCCGTGTCCGGCCCCAGGTCTCACCAGGCGTTCCATCTCCTGCTCCCGCACCCGCTCCTGCCGCTGCCGCCGGTGGTACTCCAGCAGCTCGTCCTCATTGTCGCTGATCTCGGTGATGCTGTTCTTGCGCTCTCGCGGCCCCGCCGGCGGCCGCAGGTCCCCCAAGGGCCTCCTGGAGGCACGGGGGCTCTGCCGGGGCGAGGGCATGGCTGGGGAGCCCAGCCCGTACACCGGGCTCGAGCAGGCACCAAAGCTGGGGCGGCGCAGGGGGGTCTCCGTCGGCAGCGGGGGTGAGGGGCTCCCAGCGCCCCTTGGCTCCTCTGGGCCCTTGCGCCTGGCACGGGGGCTGCCAGGCACCTCCCTGCCCAGCCGGGGCTGCGGGGAGGGGGCGTCAGGGGCTGTCCGGGGGCTGGCAGCCCGGCGCGACAAGGAGGGGCTCAGGGGGGGCAGCTCCCGCATGCTCTCCATGTTCCTCCGGGCCGCCCGCGGGCTCTCGGGGGGCTGCAGCCGGGCCTCTGGGACCGCCCTGCCAGCAGGCTGCCGGCTGGGGGCTGGGGGGTCCCGCGGCTCCCGAAAGGGGCTGGGGGGCCGCTCTTGCAGAGCTGCCCGCAGCCGTGGAGCTGCCCTGGGGGTCAGCCGGGGGCTGCCTGCCCGGTGGTCCCCGAGCCTCTCGGCCAGCCAAGGCTCGCCGGGACCCCCACTGGGTGCGGGGGGCGGGCGCTGGAGGGGTGGCTGCACGGCGTGGTTGTAGCTAGAGGAGCGGAGCGGGACGAGGGGGGGCATGGCCGGACCCTGCTCCTGGCTGCTGGGTGAGGGGCTGGTGTAGCCACCGCTGCTGGCTGGGGAGGAGAGGGGGGAAAAGGCGGGGGAGGCGTTCTCGTTCTCGTAGCTGGAGCCCCCAGAGGTGGCCCCAGGGCTGGGCGGGGGGGACAGGAGGCAACGCCCGCCCCCGTTCACCACGGGGGAGAGGGGGGACCGGCCACGGGTGGGCGGCTTCTTCCCACCGGGGGACGCCGGCTCCTCCATCGCCAGCGAGTCCATGATGTCCTGCAGGTCCTTCTCGATTGAGCTGACAAGGGAGCTGTGGCTGGGACACCCACGCTCAGCCGGCTGGCGGCCACCATTCACCAGGGCCTCGGGCTCTGCGGGGAGACACGGAAGCAGGCGTCAGTGCGGCGGGACCCCCCCACAGCCCCTACCCAGGCTGGGGTCCCACGGAGCAGCCCTGCATCACCCCTCCACACAGCCTTGCAGAGCCAGCACCAGGTCGCAGCTCCTCTCCCCCTCACCCCGAGCTAACTGTGTGCCACTGCCACCGTTTCCGCGCCAGCTGGGGAGCCGGGCCAGGGAGGAGGCCGGCATCCTGCTGGCCCCATCACCAGGGAGACAGAAACCTGATAGCACAGCCCAGCCGCCTGCTCCCGACATCCCTGCGCTGCCGGCAGCTCCTGGCCCCACTCCCTGGGGAGCAGCTGCCCCCACCAGCCACCGGCCCCAGCATGCTCCAGCGAGGGGGCAGAGATGCGACTGCTAAAAGCCTCTGAGCACAGACCCACGGCGTGTCCGGACCCACTGCCACGTCGCCCACAGCCTCCTCGTGCCCCTGGCCAGGGTGCCCCCTGCCCAGGCTGCCCCGTCCTCCCGGCACAGCACCGATGTGCCTGTCACTCAGGGGATGAGCTAATAGCGGCAGGCGCGGAGCCTGGCCAGGACAGCGTGCCACCCAGGCTGCGTCACCCCTGGCACCCAGCGACTCCCCCGCAGCGGCCAGCAGCGCCTCCGCGCCCAGAGAGATGTGCCGTAGCCTTGCCCGCACGATCCCGTCTGATCCCGTAGGGCAGAGAGGGACTGTGCCGGGCCCACACACGCAGCGGCCAGGGAATGCTCCGCAGTTGCAGGATGCTCTGCAGCCACAACACCTCCCCATGTCCCTCCTCCCGTCCCCCAGCTGCGGGGCACACTGACTTCCCGGCACACACGTGGCACGAGGAGGCTGCCAAGATCCTCTCCCTGTGCCAGGGCGTGCCGGTCAGGGCAGGGAGAAGGGCTGCCGGCCCGGGGACCGCTGCTGGGGGTTCGGGCATCCCCAGCAGCCAGGTGCGGCACCAGACCTTGGTACAGGCACTTGTCCCATCGGCTCCGCAGACAGGCAGACACAGCAAGATAAGCAGCCGGCGAGATGGAGGACTGCAGCCGGCGAAACGGCCTTCGCAGCCTCCGCATGGCTGCACCAGAACGTAAACACCGGTTTCAAGGCAGCTGGGGGGGCCCCGTGCACCCTGCATCCCTGGCATGGGCCGATGGGTGATGGCTCTGCCACGGCCAGGCTGGGCAGAGGCGGGAGCTGTGCCTCACCGCCCTCGCAATTACCCTCTTCCAAGGTGATATTAATCATTAATGAACGCGAGCACAGTTGCCCTGCCGAGTCAACGGCTGGCACATCCATGGCCAGGCGCGAGCCCCGCTCCCGAGCGCAGTAGCCTGGGCAGGACAGGGCTGGGAGAGTATCGCATGCCGGGAAGGCTGGCGGCGCAGGACAGGGAGTGCCCCGGCGTCTCCACTGCCCTGCCTGGGATGAGGTGGGGTCACCTACTTGCTGGCAGCCCGTAGAGAGCCGCTGGGCTCCTGCCCCCCGCCGGGATCATGCTCTTCATCCACTTGGCTTCGGCAGGGTGGTTGAAGCGGAGGAAGGTGGCCTGGCCCAGGCAGATGGTGCACCCTGGGGAGAGAGGGGAGAGGGCTCAGCCGCCAGCCATGCCGGAGAGAGGCAAGGCAGGAGCCGGCACAGGCAGGCAGCCGGGCGCTGCCTGGCCCTATCACACGTCCCCAGGAAGGGAGCGGGCTCCTGCTGTCAGCAGAGGCTTAGGGGGAGGCTGAAATCCAGGTCACTCCCCGGCAGCTGCAGGCAGCGCATCGCAGGCGCAGGCACAGCTGGGGTCCCTGCCGGGGGCTGTGCTGCTGGGGCGGGGGGGGAGCTGGCGGCGCTCCAGGGCCTGCGCAGCTGCCAGCTGCAGACAAGACAGCTCCTGTCCCTGGCCCCAAGGCGCCTCTTCTTGGCCCAAAACGGCAGCCCTCCTGGGGGAAGGCTGCTGAGCGGCCACTGGGGAGGAAGGCGGCTCGGGAAGGGGAGCGGGACTGTGTGCTGCCTGCTCCCCTGCTGCCTGCTCCCCTGCTGCCTGTGGTGCCAGGGAGCCGTACACCGGCAGCGGGGAGCGGCGGGTGGCTGGAAGGCTCCATGCTGAAGACACACCCCACTTTGAAGCGCCTGCCAGGGCCCCGGGGAGAGGCTCGCTCTGCACCGACAGCCACAGCCGAAAATCCCTCGCCAGAGGGGACGCGTTTTTTGGAGCACCCCGCAGCCCAGGGAGCGAGAGGCCGTACAGATGAACACCACTGCCACCGTGGGGGCCTGGCTTCCTTGTCCGAGTGCCGGGGAGGGAAGGAGTCATGCTCCCCAGCAGGAGCTGCCGCAGCACCCCAGCTCAGTGAGAGCATCCTGCCTGCCAGGTGGTGATGCCAGTGCCTGGCCTGGCAATGGCTCCTCCAGCCCAGTGGCTCCTCCAGCTCGGGGCATCTCCGACCCGCGCCTTCCCCGCGTGCTGGTACTGGCCCCAGCAGTGCTGTGCATCACTCCGGCAAAGCAGGGTACCCCCACCCCATGCCCCGAGCATTGGCCTCGCAGCCCCATGGCTCATCCTGCCATGGCACCCCTGCCTGCTCACCCTGCCGGCGGCCACCCAGGCAGGAGAACCGGGGTCCCGGCTGATCCCTGCCCGCACCCCCCAGCAGACCCCGGCTCTCACCACCCACCGTGGGAACGGCGTGCCCCCGCGGTCGGTCACACCGGAGCCGTCGCGCCCCTTCGCCGGCAGCCACGTGGCTCCCATTGTCCCCCGAGGGGACGCCCGCGGCAGCGCCCATGGGGTGGGGTCCACCCTCCCCGGAGAGAGGCAGGGGAAGGCGCGGGGGGGCTGCAGCGCAGCCGCCCCGGTCGGGGGGTGGCGGGCAAAGGGGCTTTGCAACCCGCGGAGGGACGGGAGCGCTCCCCCCCACCCCACCCCACCCC
>VYZW01066137.1:0-10263 GCA_013401315.1 Balaeniceps rex
CTGTTCTCCCCCCACATACCCCCGGCCCTGCCCCTCGCCTCTCCCCCCGCCATGAGAAACCCGAGAAATCATTGATTTTTTGAGCGGGATCGATTCCTGCCTCCCGCCATCCCCCCCCTCCCCGCATCCCTTCACCTCCGCCCCACCGGCGGCTGCGCCCGGGAGCTCTGCCGGGGGGGGCCGGGGCGGCTCCGCGCGGGCTCGGACGGGTCAGCCCGGTCCTCCCGGTGTCCCCGACCCGGCTCTGTCGCGACAGCCAGCGGCCCCGCCCTGCGGCTACCCCCGCCCGCCGGCGGGGCCTGGGCACGTCCCGGGGGGCTCCGGGGGTGGGGAGCCCCGGGGGTCTTGGGGGGGTCTTGCCACCTCCCTGCCTGCTCGCAGGCAGAGTAAAAGCCCAGTCACATCTCCCTCGGGGGGAAGCCCGGCTCCGCATCCCCTCCCCAAGGCCACGGGGATGGGCATGTTCTCCCAAGGACGAGGAGCGGGAGAGGGGAGCGAGCGGGGGTGATGGCCGGAGGGGCAGAGAGGGGAAGCTGCTTGACAGCAAAATGCCAGGTCTGATCCTCGATGCCAGCTCCAGGCACCTCCGCTCTCCCAGGAGCCACTCCAAAGCCCCCCAGCCTGACACCTGGTGCCCGGGGACCACGTCGGCCAAAGTGGTCAGCCTCAGACATGCCTCAGTTTCCCTTCAGCTCTGTGATCAGCCCTGGTGGGTGGCTGACACCCATGGGGTGGGCAAGGTGCTTGGGTGATATATGGCCACCAAAAATGCTTTGTTTCCACGCAAGTGAACCAACACTGTCTGAGTGTCACACCGTGGCCACCTACACTGCAGCTCTCACCATGCTCCCTGGAACAGTTTTGGCCCAGCCCAACTAACATCCCCCAGAAAAGCCCTGGGCATTGTCCAGGGGACTGTCCCAAGCAGATGGACAAGGCCACCTCACTTTGAGGGGCTACAGGGGTCTGCAGGAGGGGTCAAGCAGGAGGGAGGCATCACTTCAAATCCAGTGCAGACATCTGCAGGGCAGCGCTTCCATATCTCCCTTCCCGCTGGAGCAGAATTTGAACGGCTGTGGTGCTCTCAGCATCTTCGGGGCTGAGCCATGACTCACTCCCTTCCCATCTCCGCGGCTGGCTGGTCGCCCAAGCATGCCCTCACCCTTACTGTGACACTCTCCCAAGCACTAGCAATTTGCAGCTCGGGGAATTACAGCATCAGATATTTGGAGTTGTGGTTTTATAGGCCTTTTTTTTCACCGTTCTGCTCACTCTCTAAACACCCATGGGCTGCCAGCCTCTCCCAAGCCCCACAGCAGGGGGTCCTGTGGTCAGCGGGGCAGCACTTGGGGGCTCAGCATCTCCAAGCAGGCCAGATGTGTACCCACACTGCTCCTCACCCCTCACTGATGCGTGTCAGGTTATTGCATGTCCCAAGCTCTCCATGACACCATGGGGCTGCAGGACCATGGGTCAGCCCTTGATGGTATTGACCCATGGCTGGGACTTGGGCTGCAGAGCTCAGGTGGGAGATACAGGACTGCAAGACTGCAAAGTTGCTTCAAGGAGCATGAAAGTAGGTTAAAATGCCACAAGGACGTGGCAAACACGGAGAAGATGCTTGCTTTCTGGCTTGGCTGCTATCCACCACACTATGCTGAGCTCTTCCCAAGATGCCTTCATTCATCATGCAAGAGGAAGAAACCCAAGTGTCCTAGATATGGTGGCAGTGTTTCAGGAGCATTGGAGGCAGCGTGTTGTGCTAGAAATGGGTCAGGGGATGAGGCACGTGTGACAGGATGGATAACACATCCCTCCTCCTGCTCCTGAGGCCCAGACCCTAACCAACACACTCTGGATGTCATCGTAGCATGAAGCTGTACGGTGTGGGTTACATAATCCGTCTACCTTCCCCACTCATGCTTCCCCAGCAGACACGATGTCTGGGGTTTGTGTCACCACTTGTGCCTCAGTTTGCCATGGGCTGAGCGCAGGGAATAACAACAGTGCTCTGTGGTGGCTTTTCAATCCCCTCAGATGAGAGCTCCAAGAGAGGACGGTGGAGGATGGAAGCGTGGATGAATGGGTGGATGGATGGGTAGATAGGTGGGTGGATGGATCGGCGGATGGATGGAAGAGCAGGGTCTGGGGCTGTCAACCTCTCCTTCTCACAGTACACCTGCCTCAACCCCAGGCACCCTAAGTTTCAGCATTCTCCTAAACATGTGACAAGTAGAAGCTGGGCTGGAGGCCAGGTCCACAGCTGGTGTTGACCATCGCAGGTCTGGGGATATGTGTCCTACTGGTATAAATGAGGGCAGCCTCCCAGCTGGAGGAATCACTGGATCATCACTGCGGTCAGTGAGGGGTTGCTGATTTACACCATTAATCTCCACGGGTGTCTAAGGGAGGAGCCCTCCTCACCATGCTGGTCAGGGGCATTGCCTATTTAAGGAGGAGAAGGCCAAGCCCCCAGTTTGGGCTCTTCTGGCTTCTCTAGCTTCTAGCCCCAAGCCAGCTCCTGCAAGTTCAGGTGAGTGCATCAAGCCACCACCCTGGGAGCACTCTGGCTGCAAGACCTGGCTGGCCAGAGGTGATGTGGCTTCTCCTTCCATCTAGACAAGGCTTCCCTCAACTTTGCCTCACCACTTCTCCAAATATTTAAGAATCCTGACCACCCCATCCTTGCTTTTGATGGTCCATGGGATGCAAACCTGTTTGGATGTTAGCAGGCTGATTTTTTATTAGAAATGTAATCCGGGTAACCTTTCCCAGGCTCACTGGGGAGAATCCTCTTCTGCTTTGGACTTCCACCCGCCCTGGCCAGCCAACCTGAGCAATCTTGCAGGGCATAATCAAATGCAGAGGAACTGGCCCTTTGGCCCTAATTAGTTTTGCATGATCGTAGGGGGAAGAAATCCATTTTCATAAACAGAAAGGACTTATGCTGCTCCTTCTTCCCTTTTTGTTTTTTTTTCCCCTCCTGAGTCCCAAAGCACTTTGCCTGGGGCTAGCAGGGAGTCATTTTATGAATGGTTTAGATTGAGCAATGCATTATTAATAACAGCCAATCAAGCAAGCAGCATATTATATATCATTTCAGGAGATTTGCTTAATTCAGTAAAGTTATTTATTGCTCTAAAAGCCAGAGAGACTCTGATTCTTCCTTATAGCTCTGGCTTGGAGGGGGATTTTCATGGGGTGGCTGTGGGTGGAAGAGAGGTCCAAGTGGGGCTGTACCAGCCTGCGAGTGTGTAGAAGCTGCCTGTCAGAGGTGGAAGCTGGTGGGACCTTTGGGGAGCCCTCACCCTGCAGGGGTACCCCAGCTGCAGCCCTCTCCTCCAGCGCTGGGGCTTGTTGGGTGCTGCTCTGCTCACCCCGCAGTGACAAACCCTTTTCTACCTGGATGAATGAGCTTTACGGCAGCTCAGGGCAAAGAAACAGCTAATCTGGCTCCTGCAGCCCATTGACTTCGCTATTGTTTTACAAGACTTTGATGAGGCCGGTGACAGCAGACAGATGGGGTCTGCTCTCCTCCTGCTGTGCCCCTTGTAGAGGCTGCTCCCTGCACACAACCCTGTATCAGACCCCAGAGAATTCCCAGGGTGAGATGGCATCTTCTGAATTTGGTGACAAGCCCTGTGTGCCACCGTGCAGTCATGGGGGCTCCTTTGGGATTGCTCCCTATAAATTGCTGTATGGTGCTGGATCTGTCCCGATTCTTCCCTGACCCAGGGAAGGCAGCAGGCAAGGACAGGCAGGGGGGGAAGGCAGCCCCTTGCCTGTCCCTGCCTCACTGGCCAAGACCCCACTCCAATAGTTCACAGCTGTGTCCGGGCCACTGCTTATTCCTGGGGAGCTCCCAGAAGATGGGGGTCACATTTCCTCCCTGTCTCCTCGCAATTTTCCAAGCCTGGCAGCTCCTACCGCACCCTTTCAGAGAGGAGACCTTCACACCCATCTTCACACACCTCGAGCCACCCAGAGGACCTGTTCTTCCCCCCCCACCCCCCTCCCTCTGTGCCCAATACAGCAGACCAGACGCCCCGGTGATGGTCGCAGTACCCCCCAGGTACAAGAGGGACCACCGGCAGGCTCCATGGGTGCGTATGCCTGTGAGACCCATGGGTGTGAGCGTGCGTGCACAGGTGGGGAAGCAGCCCCCGCAGCCCGGCCATGGGCAGAGGAGACCTGGCAGCGCCTGCTCCGCACAGCCTTGGCTGGGGACACCGCGGGAAACCTCTACCTGTCACCGGGGGCCGCATCCAGGCTGCGGGGGTTCGGGGGGGCAAGGTTCCTGCTGCTGCCTGGGCAGGGAGAACAGTGCTCCAAGTATCTCCCCTCCCACCCAGCTGGGAACAGGAGGGGTGGAAATGGCCCAATAAATTATGCTGGGCTGCGCTGTGTAATTTATTTTATAAAGATATTAATTTCATTGGGTGGTTTCTTCCCCCTAGAGCTGACCCAGGGTCCTGAACCTTTTAAGCCCCCATGCTGGGAGCAGAGAGGGTCTGCAAGTCCTGTTTGACGCCCCTGCGAGCATCCCTGGTGAGCATCCCTAGCGCAGTTAGCCTGAGACCTGGCCAACTCAGCTCACCCCATGGTAGTGCTCATGCCTCTTCCAGCTCCCAGAGGATGAGGTTGCGCCGGGCCAGGATCTTGGCCGCCCTCCTGGAGAGCAGCTTCTCCTGCACCAGGGGCTGCAGGATGGTGTAGCTCTGCAGGTTGCAGTGGGTGAGCATCATACTCGCGTCAGCGCGGGCAGGGAGCTCCAGGGCTCCCCAAAGCTCCTGCAAGGCCTTGGCCATGGCCAGCGCGCTGCCCTCATTGAGCTGCTGCTGCAGGTGCCTTCTCAGCAGGTTCTTCAGTTTGTAGGAAGGGGCCTTGGGCAGCTTTTCTTTGATCAAGGACAACATATCCACGTAACCACCCACAACATGGCAGAAGTCCACTTTTCTGTCTGTGGCATCCAGGGCTTTAAAGAGAGCGGGCAGCTCCGGTGCCCAGAAGTTATAGATGATGAGGATGGGCCTGGGGAGTGGGGAGAGGTACCAGAGGAGGTGCTGCATCCCCACCTCCATGGGGACGCCCTGGGAGAGCAGTGCTAGCACCGACTCAGGCGTCTGAATCAGCGTCTTGAAGGTGTGCTCTCCATTGGCCGCTGCCACCTCCATGATGTGCTGGGCTGCAGAGGGGAAAGGATGGAGCTGGAGTAAGTATTTGGGGGTGCCCCTCTCTTCCCCCCAGCCCCCTGTGCCTGTGAAAGGCAATGCTCACTTTTCTGGTCAACCTTCAAGCTGAGGAACACCAAGGTGCTCAGCTCCGACCCATCGTCCCGGGGGCTGGTGGGGCCAGTGTTGTGGTGGGGTGAGGTGCTGCTCCCAGACCACGTGGGGCTGGAGGGGTTCTTGCTGTCCTTGGGCTTGCTGGAAGCCTGCAAGAGATTGGAGAAGTGGGCCAAGTCCCATTTGCCTGCTTGGACCTGGCTGGGAAGGCATGAGGAGCACCCTTGGGTGCACCATTGGCCATGGGCAAGGACCTGGTTGTGTGCAACGCCATGAAACCCCCAGGGTCTGATGTCGCGGCACTGCCAGGGATGGGTTGAGTGTGTGTTGTGTCTCAGGAGTGGGCTGGCCATGGGGAGCCCCACTTAAAGTCCAAAACCAGGGTCTGGGCCAAGTGAGCAAGAGCAGAGCCCTGAATGCAACCCATCCTAAGCAGGGGGTGGGATCCAGGCAGTGGCCAGAGGGACACAACACACAGGTCCGGGGACTTGCTGTCCCTTTCTGCACATCTCATGTGGATGTAGCTCACGCAGGGTCATAAATATGGCTGAGCAACCTCACCACGTGAGATACCACTAGACTTAAAGATCTGGTTGGTGTGTACAGGAAAGGGGGACTGAATCGGGCCAGGAGGAGGTTTGGTGCCTCTCCAGGCTCAGCAGATCCAGTGCCTACAGCAGTGCTTCCCAAGGGTGAGTAAAAGCAGCCACACCAACCATCCCCTGCCCAGCCTCGGTGGGGATGGACATCCACAGAGAACATCTCCCTGTGGGAAGAGTAGGACAGCAATGCATTCAAGAGGCTCCAGCCTTGGTTTTCCTCCCTCTTTCCCCCAGGGGCAATCCTGCATCCCTGGCCTGGGCACCCCGCAGCGATGGGGCATCCATCTCCCTCCACACCAGCTCTCTGCACCTTCATCTGCAGACCAGGAGTGGTGAAAACATGGCTGGACTGATGTCTGCAGGCACATGGGCAAAACCAAGCATTCCCCAGCTCAGGGGACATGGGATTGCTCAAATGCCAGGTTAAAATTAGGTGTTTGAAGGGCATATGGGGTTGCTCTGTCTGGGAAAGGACGAGAGAAGGATGGTACCGGTGGCTAGGTGGTGGCAGTGCCCCATGTCCCCCCTCTCCTGGCTGCCCAGAGTGACCCCAAGTGGCCTGAAGAGAGTTAGATGAACCAAACTCAGCAACAAAGTGTGATCGCAGATGCTCTTGTTACCCAAACCAGCAAGAAGCAAACTGAACTTCTATGCAAAAAGGTTTTATTGAAGGGTTAAGCAGAGGGAAAATGTGCGGGATTTGTGGGGAGGAAAATCACCCATGCAGAGACACACACGCTCGTAGCACTGCGGTGGCTGTGGGTGATGGATTCAGGCAGAGCTGGGTGCTGGCAATGCTCTTGCGGCTTCAGCTCGGCGTGCAGAGCATGGCAGTCCCCAGGTGACCCCACAAAGTTTCCTCCCCAGCCCCAAAATCTCTTTTTAGATGTCTGAGCCTCTAGGCAAGCTCTAGGGTACCCTCCACCCCCTGAAGGCTGCCTCTTCCCTGGGCTGCATCCTGCTGTCTCATCCCATTGCTCAGCCTTTTTTCTCACTCAGCTGCTAATTCTTCTCCCTTTTCCAGGCTTTAAACCAATTTTTCCCAGCTCTCAAGGTTGCACTTTTCTAGTGCCCAGCACCAGACCATCGGTGAGATGTTTATACCTTGGGACCTCTCTTTTTTCAGCCTGCACATTTGCTACACCCTTAAATCCACATCGTACCAAAGGACACCTAATTGATTCATGCAGGGATTTCTCACAACAAGCTGCTAACATAACGGGATTTTTTGGCACTAGCAGGGAGTGGGGACAGGGTTTTAGCCCCACAACTCTTTTTTTTCCCTCTGTTAGAGATGAATCGGGAGAGCAAGGAAAAACAGCAAAGGAAAAAATGAATAAGGAAGCCAGCAGCGGGATTTTATCTGGTAAGTTTTATTGAAGAGTAAGAAGAGCTTCTGCATTAGTTTATACAAAAAAAATGGGGCTGTTAACCCCTCATTAAGCTAGTGCTGGAAAACCAACCCCCCCGATCGCAAATCGGCCACGCTCACCTCCATTTCTAAAGGGATCGCCTGCTCATGCTGGTGATGGGGTATCTCAGCAGGGATTGCATGCCTTTGGTTCATCTAACCACCTTGGCCAGGGCCATTTGGTTGCAACACACCAGTTTGCAGTATCAGTGCTGTGAAATGTCACTGCAGAGAGCTCGGAAATGTCACTTTGGGGATGCTCAGATGGTCCCTACCTGCTCTGGTGGCTCATGGGAGCTTCTCAGCCTGTGTAGGCACAGGACTGACGAACTCTCCGAGCACGGATGCTACATTCAACTCACAAACTTGATTTTTATATGAAAATTGATTTTTTTTTTCAGATGAGAACAACCTTCCCAGTGAGGTGGAAAGGAAGAGGCCATAAGGACCAACTCAAAAGGGTCATCTCAGGGGATCGGCTGATGTGGGATTCCACCTCAGAGCAAATCAAGGTGGGGTTTGCTATCTGAGAGAGAGGACCCTGGCTGCTCCAGAATACCAGGAGATATCAGCAAAGGTCTTAGCCCAGGAGGGCTAGATTTGGGATGGCCCAGATGCCCTGCCACTTGTGAGCAACCGAAGGGGAAGAGACAGCAGCAAGCAAGTCTCTGGCTGATGTTAGGAAGAGAGAAGGCTCAGGTCTGAGCATGGCTGGAGGAAAGGGAAAGGCACCCCAGAGATGATGGGGTGCAGCTCCCTCTTCTGTCTGCAGCGTGGCTCAGCAAGGAAGGAAGTCTCCCATTACACTCACCGCCGTGCCTTCCGAGCTGTCATCCGAGCTGCAGATGATGATGCTGGTGCCTTCTGCGGAAAGAACAGGAGGGTGCTGAAGCTTCAAGACTGATTTTTGATCACACCGGTTTTCCCATGGGAGGACTGACCTTATCTCCTGATTTTTGCAGGAGTCGGCAAACGCTTCTACCAGGACTATGAACCACCCAGCCCTTGGGTGCTCTCGGATCACCCCAAGTAGGGGCAATCTCTCCACTGCTGCTTCACCCCTGTGAACCCTGTACCAGCCTCTCCAGAAGATGCATTTCATCCTCCCTCCTGCTTGCAGAGCTGAGCCCGGGACCCCTTGCTGTGGGATGCTGCAGCAGGCTGGAGTGGGGCTGGGTGAGCTCAGGAAAGAAAATGTGTTTTGCTAAAAATTGTAGTGGTTTTTGCCCCAGGAAAATCCAGAGGAGCAGGAGGCAGGGGAGTCTCTCTGCACACTCACCCTGCTGCTATGCTCTTCCCTAGGCTTGTTTTTGGCTACCTCGGAGGCAGGACATGTTGCTGGATGGAGCATCTGCATCCACCCCTGAGCATTGCTCTTGTATTTACCCCCTGGGAACCAGCTCCCACCCTCTGCTTCTCTGACCCAGGGGAGTTTGGCCAAGGCTCTGAGTGCGTGGGGGTGCACAGAGGCTGGGAAAGGTGGGGGACCCCCATAACGGGGGGAAAGAGATGGGGTAACAAGGAGGGCCACGTCCCTGGTGCCCACCTGCATCTACAGTGTGGCTGCTGGCGGCAGGGATGCTGCTGCAGTTCTGGCTCGGCGTCGAGGTGCTGGGGCCCCTTCTGCCATCCCAGTGGTTTGAACTGGGATCGCTGGGGACCGGCATATTGTGGCATTCCAGCTTCACTAGCTTGGGTGAGATCTGGCTGCCCCTTTCCACACAGTGCGACCTCCGCTTGGGCCCTGCGGTGACAGGGGAAGCCTGGAGAGAGGAGAGTGCAGGGGATGTAAGGCACCAGGGTGGCATCTCCTGGTCCCCAAAGGCTCCTGCCTGGCCAGAGCAGTTCTTACCGGGCTCATCTCCATCTCCTGGAGGCTGATGGTGAAGGTGGGCAAGATGCTCTGGCTCTCAGGCTGGACTGGCTCCTCTTGCTGCGGACAGAGTGCGGAGCAGAGTTAGGGTGAACCTCAAGACCACTGACCCCTCTGCAGGGCTGGGGTGTCCCCGAGCAGCAGGCAGAGCCGGGGGGGCAGAAACATCCTCAGCAGGGGAGAAACTGAGGCACAGCCTGGCCCTCCGGCTTGGCTCAAGGCTTGCGCCTGAGCTGTGGGTGTTTGGCAGTGCTACAGCCAGGGGAGGCTATGGTTTTCCCTGCCAAAAATGAGGGATGAAGCAGCAGGCTCGGAGAAGCGGGATGGGGTAGGAGCACACCTGGGTAGCAGAAAACGAGAGCTACAAATCAGGTTCTTCTCTGCCCAGGCAGAAAAATCCCTGGGGTTTTGTTGTTAACAAAGAAATGGGAGTGATGGGCTGGGAAGGGGAAGGCAGTCCCTTGGGAAAGGCTTGCAAAGATGAGAGGAAGGGGGGATCCACATCTCGGCTGATGCAGGAGCCATCCCCGCCAGCAGCGCACCAGGAGGAAACACAGACATCTCACCAGGTCGTTCTCCAGGGCCACCTCGACCATGGGGACAGCTTGGGAATTGGTAGCTGCAATGGAGAGAGCAGGGCTGCAATCCCAATTCAGAGACTCCAGATATCCCACCTGGCCCCAGAAACAACCAAGCCAAGAAAAACCTGCCCAGCGGCCGCAGCAAGGAAGGGGCAGCTCTGGTCTCCTTCCCATTTCCCAGCCCTTTGGTTTGGGATGGCTCAAGGGGTTTAGGAGCCTCTGGGGACCCAGAAATCAACATCACCAGAGCATGTCAGATTGGTGGGAGACCAAAAAAGGGCTCAGGCCATATAAGCAAAGGAGCAAATCTTGGACCCAGTGGAAATAAGTACCTTTTAAGAGTGAATTTGGGCTCATTTTGCTGCAGGGAGGTGACTCTGAACCCTGCAGGACCCAGAATCGGGTGACAGCTTTCTGAGCTGGCCCAAGTCCCTGCTGCCTGTGGGGTGGCTGGATCCATCCCCATGACAAGTCCTCACCTGGGTGCCCCGTGACACGCTCCACCAGCGCC
>VYZW01066147.1:0-10866 GCA_013401315.1 Balaeniceps rex
CCAGCCCCGGGCTGCCCCTCCCCCCCCCGCGCCACCCTGCCGCACAACCGCACCCCCGCAGAGGTGGGACCGGGGAGGTGCCGGTGGCGTGGGACGCGCCCCCGGGCCGGGGCCGAGGCGAGGCGCCCCGCTCCCGCTTATCGCCGCCGCCAGCCCAGCCCTGCGGCACCGCGATAGTCCCCGCCGGCCCAGCGAGGGCCCGGCCCGCCGCAGAGGTCAGGCAGGACGGAGAGCTGCCCTCCCCACGGATAAATATAGCCCCGGCCTCCCCCGCCGCGGCCCCCGGCCGGCCGGGATTGAGCTCCGGGGAGCTGCCAGCCCAGCCGGAGCAGCTGGCAGCACTTCGCAGCCTCCTCCTGCCGTCACGGGCATCAGTTCGTCAGGCTTCCTCCGTGCTCCGCACTGTGGCCGGGTCCAGGTGGGCTGCATGGTGCCGCAGGGTGAAGGGAGACTCGGACACGAGCAGGGATGATACAGCCCATCTTTATTAGACGGCTATACAGCTGTACAGTGAGGGCACGGACGATACCGCACTCCCCGGGGACCCCCATGCCCGCACACCCCGGGAGATGAGGAAGAGTGGCTCGCCATGCACATGGGACAGACAACACAAGCACAACATGCGGCAAGGACTCCGGCCTGCTCCTGCCCGGCCTATCGTTCCTGCCAGCCCAGGGAAAGGCCCAGACTTCCCCCCCACCCCAGAGCCATGCCAGCCTTCAGCCGCTCAGCTTAGGGATCTGCAACGAGTCTGCCGGGAAGCCCAGACGCAGCATCCCACAGCCCCCAGGGGGGCTCACCTCCGTGCTGGGCGGCTGCCCAGGTACCAGGGGAAGCCACTGGAAAGCTTGGGTTCCCAGGAAATTTGCTTTCAGTTTCCCTTCACCATGCCATGACAGCCCCAAGCCTGAGCTGCTGCAGACTTGTTGCAGCCGCTCCTCCATGGGAGGATGCCAGCAGCACCCAGGCCTGCAGGGCTCCGGCCTCGCTCAGTCCTGACCCCATCTTGAGTTCTGCTTTAGCACACTCCCTTTGGTCTCTCACAGACCACAGAGCAGTCACAGCTCCAGTTGGTCCCACCCCATCGCAGCAGGGAACCCGCCACCCCCAAAGAGCCTGCTCCTGCGTGAGCACCCCAGCCCCGCTCATGCCCTGGCTACCCGGCTGCAAGCACCCCTGCGGTGCTGGGAGCAGCCGGCTCATCAGTGTGCGCCCAGCCCAGGCTCAAAAGGCAGAGGTGATAACCCTGGCAGGGGAAGAGAGGCGGCCCTGGACTCCAGGGATGGCAGAGGAGGGCCTGTGGTGCCCGCAGAGGGCACGGCAAAAGCAAGCAGCCCCTGCCAGAGGCAAGGGGAGGGAGGGAGGGGAAAGCAAAGCCTGGCAGGGATTAGCAGGAATGCAGATCCTCACAAGCTGCCACTGGAAGAAAGGAGAGGGAAACCAGAATGATGGTGGGAAGGTCTTGTCTGAGGGCCACACTCCACAGCCGGGATGCTGATCCCCCACCGCCAGCACCCCACGGCTGGGCTAGGCTTTGCCTCTCCCTTCTGGGTTCAGGGCACTCCTCCTCCCGCCCGCCAGGCACAAGCCAGCTGCTTGGTATATGGTCTCCATAGCAGCTGAAGCCATGTTGCAAGCAAAAGGATGGTTTCAGGAGGGAAGGAGGAGCTAGGAGCCCCCGGGTGAGATGCAAGACACACCAAAGCCTTTGCCTGGGGAAGAGCAAAGACCCGATACCACAGAAATGGCCACATCAGGACGACAGACCCAATGCACCACAGCCTGGACGTGGGGAAAAGGCCTTTATCATGCTTGGGGGAAGGAAACCAATACACAAGAGCACAAGACCTTCAGGGTGGGCTCCAAGGGGGCTGTGAGCACTCCCAGGAGATGCTGGGCTGCCCCACCCCAGGGTGTCTTTGGCACTGCAGGAGGGCCCGCTAGCAGCCCGCATCCCATGGGTGCCACGCAGCAGGGACGATGCTGCCCTAGCCCAGAAGTATGGCACAGAGGCTGCCAGCTGGGAGGGACGTCAGGGACCCCACCGACCCTTCCTTGCATGCGGGGGACTGGGCAGCTGTCATAGGAGTTAGGGAAGAGCTGCAGCATCCCCAGATCCCGGCCAGAGCTGTTCCCACCAGCTCTAGATCCCACCCCTACCCGCACCAGCAGCAGCTGGGGCCTGTCCCTCTGCAGGGTGCTGGGGCAGAGGGGTGGGTGACTGCCCCACCGCTGTCCTGCTCTGGTCTGAAGGGCACAACATTGGTCCTCTCCAGGAGGGCGAACATGGTCCTGCGCACCTCCCCAGGGCCGCAGGCAGGGCAGGTGTGGTGCTACAGGCTGAGCTAGACCCCCCCCAACAGCTCCTGCCTTCATGTTGGAGGCAGGTCCCAGCTCTGGGCAGACATCTGGAGCTGGTGCCATCTCACGTCCCTTTGAAGAGCACCTGCTGCTGCCACCTCCAAACCAGTCCACAGCTCCCCACTGCTAGTCCTGTCATGTCAGTTTTCGCAGGCTCTGCAGCGATCCTCCGACACGGACGACACAGATGTGAACACAGACACGGGTATGTACTCACACACGCATTCACCCCATGAGTCAGAGTGGCGTTGACTTGACACACGGCTGGACACAAAGTGCCACCGCAAAGCCACCGGCCTGGCAGTTTTGTCTCTTCGGCAATTGATGGCAACAAAATGGAGCCCGGGACTATCCTGTCCACTCGGGACAGGAGAATAATCAGGCTGACGCCACATCCTGCTGCCCAGGCGGCTCCCAGTCTGCAATCCCCATGAGATCCCCAGTCTACAAGGCTATACCTGCAAGACACAGAGGGGATGTGGCACCTATCGGGACCAGCCGCCAGCATCCCAACCTGGCATCCCGAGTACATCTTGCCCCTCTCAGCCACAGCCTTCATCCCTACCTTGTGGATCTGTGGTGGAAGCTCATCCTCTGAGCTCTCCTCTGGCACGGGCTCTGGGTGTCTCGCTGACTGCCCGTCCTCAGCCCAGCCTCCCAGAGGGAGGCGGGAGAAGTGTGATGGGGCTCTGTGTACTGTGCCCGGGTCTGCAGGCGAGGCAAGGAGGAAGATTAGCTACCTGTGGGACTGTCAGTCTTCAGGGGCAGGCAGGCTGCTCGTGCCAGTCCATAAAGGGCATCAGTTATGGGGCTTTGACCCAGAGCTCAGACCTCTGCCCTGGCTCCCATACCTGTGATGCCACCATATCGCCGCTGGAAGCCGGTCTGCAGCGTGGCCGTCTCCTCAGCAGGCTGCCGTGGCGAGGAGAAGGGGTAGCTGGCAGAGCGAGGGATGGGGATGGGGGCACCCCGCTGAGCGTCCAGCTCCTCATGAGTACTCTCCCCACTCTCATCACTCTCTCGCCGGTGCCAAGTGTGCCGCTCGGGCTCCAGCTGGGCGTGCTGCTTGTGCAACTGCAGGCCAAAACACGAGTGAGTCAGCTGTGTGGGAGAGCGCAGACGCCTGAACACAACCTCTCCCCAACACTGCACACTCACTGGTCTCGGCTCTCACTCATGCTGGCATTCCAGTCACTCCAGACAGGGCATCCCAGTCCTGCCTGTCCTGCCCTGCACCCCTCTGGCTGGCCCAGCTCCAGGCTGCTCACCTCATGCATGTAGAGTGCGTGAAGACTCATCTCGGTGGAGGCGTACTCCGACAGGATCATGCTCTGTAGCTGACCCTCCCAGGCGCTGCTCCCCGAGCTCATGGTCCTCGCATCAGCACTGCCATGGAACACACAAGTGGTGTTTGCTGCCCAGGTGCCCCCCAGCTCTGCTGCCCAGCCCCTCTCTGCTCTAATGTCAGGCTTGCAGACGTCTGCTCCTGGGCTGGGTAGGAACAGGCCCTCTGTAGCATCTCCCCAGAAGCACAAGGTGACCAGCCCTGCTATGGCACTGCCTCTTCCCTACCAGGGGTTTCTCACCACTGTGGTACCTACAGGAGAACACCAGAACCCCAACACTGTCCTTTGCGGCTAGCCTAAGCACCTGGGCCTAACTCTGCTTATGAACATGCTCCTTGCTGGCCCAGGCTCAGAGACAAATGCCACTGAGCACCTAGGACAACAGGATGGCAATTGGACAAGGGTTTAAGGAATTTGCAACATGTCCAGCGCCCCTCTCCAGCCTGCAGCTCACCCAGAGGCTGTCATGGCACTGGCACCACGAGGCTGGGCTCCCTCTCCATCCCTTCCCGCCGTCTGGAAGCCGCTGGGAGGCTGCTGGGCAGACTGGAGCGGGGAGAAGGAACGCAGGGCTGAGGCCACTTCGGAGAGATGGCGGGAGGCCTGTCCGTCCCGGCCCATGTGGAAGCCCAGTGCCGAGGAGCCCGCTATCACATTGGCAATCAGGCTGTGAGGCTGCAGAGTTGAAAGGGAGAGAATCACTGTTCTGTACAGACTTGGAGGCCTGGTCCCTGCCAGCGACATAGAACTGAGGCACCCCAGCTCTTCTCAGCCCCTCTCCCACCTCACAGGGCCCCAGAACAGCCTGCAGCCTTCTCTAGAAATCCAGCAGCAGTCCCAACTACTGCTGATCTATCACATTTGCATCCCCAGATACAGCCCAGGCAAGGGCAAAGCTGCCCAGAGGGCCTGATTATCAGTTTGCCAGCACCCAGCAAGCACCCCAAGAACACCCCGCATCCGCCCCAGCCTGGGCACCTCCGACTCTGACTGCAGGGACTGGATGGAGCTGAAGAGGGCGTTTTCAGGGAGCACAGCCTGCTGAGCCAGCGCCATGCTGCTGTCCCGGTGCACCCGCTCCTTCAAGAAGCCGATGAAGGCCGTGCTCTCACGAGGCGGCTGCCATTTGGGGTTGGTGATGGCAAAGTGCATGAGGGACAGCTCCGTCTTGCCATCCTCAGCCTGCTGGTAAATGGAGGCCTCCGTCTTTCCTGCTGACATCCACTGCAGAGCACAGACGATTAGTGAGGGACAGGATCTGCTTTACACCCCTGCCAGGCCTGGGAATCCTGCAATCAGTCTGGGCAAAGCATGCAACACCCAGCATAAGCTGGGCCACGACTCCACATGTAGCAGGTGCTACACCAAAAGCCCCACACTAGCTCAGCCCTCACAGCCTGGGGAAGAAACAACAAGCACAACATCTTCCACCTCCACCCGAGAACATGCATCACTGCAAGGGAACCGGAGAGATGCGGACTAGTCACAAAATCCAGAGCTGAAAGCCTCATCTTGCACTCTCCAGCTCTCAGCAGCAGCGACTACAGCCAACAAATGACTGTTCTTAAAAGCTTCCTGCCACAGCGAGTCCACCCCCTCCCTAGTTCATGGCTCTCTCACTAGGGAGCCTTTGCTGACAAGTAACCTAAATTCCCAGGCACAGGAAATAGATGGATCCCCTTTCCCTCCACACTGGATTTTACATAATAAAAAATGCTTCCCATCTTCCTGAGGCTGCCTCTCCCCTGAGCACAAGCAGCCCAGCTTCTTTAAGTCAGTTCTCAGTGGTGATGCTTTCTAAATGTTCAAATATCCCCATTCCTCTCTCCTGAGGACACAGGACTCTTGGTTGTGAAGACAGGCAAGGACATCGAATAAATAAATGACAAAGCCTGGTTCACAAAATATCAGGTTAATAATCACAGCTGGGTCACAAGAGCCTTCTGGGTCTGGTGACCTGTGTCAGCAGCTCCAGACACCCAGCAGAAGGGCAGGTGGCTGGGCTGGGCTGTGGGCTGCCAGGAGTGGCGAGTTATGGCCTCTCATGGGTCTAAAGGACCAGACATGCTGGTGGGGAGCCCAGGCTGCTCTCCCACCACCTACGGGACCTACCGCCGGGTGGCCATGCTGGCGCACATCCATCTGGGCAAAGGAGCAGGTGTCACCCACACCCACTACCTCCACGGTGAAGTTGCGGAAGAAGTCAACGATGTCCAAGGACTTGGGCCGCAGGCAGACAATGAGGATCAGGGGGGTAATGATGGGACTCAGGAGCTCCTCCAGGATGAAGACCTGAGTACAGAGATGACGGGCTCAGCACAAGCTTGAGGATGTCAAAAAATCTGCAATCCCAAAGCCAGCCCCCAGCTCCAGCCCATCTTCTGGGGCAGGGTGTCTCTGAGAAAGCTGCTTTGTTCCTCTGCCAGCCCATCTTCTGGGGCAGGGTGTCTCTGAGAAAGCTGCTTTGTTCCTCTGCCAGCCCATCTTCTGGGGCAGGGTGTCTCTGAGAAAGCTGCTTTGTTCCTCTGCCAGCCCATCTTCTGGGGCAGGGTGTCTCTGAGAAAGCTGCCTTGTTCCTCTGCCAGCCCAGGAGCTGCTCAGCTCTCCAGCAGCTTCTCCCTCCTGCAGTGATGGGGGCGAGACCCCTTCCCAGCCCCTTGCAAGCCAAGCTCACCGCTTTGTACTGGAAGAGCTGGGCAAACTCGTCCCTGGTCTCGTAGCGGTGGGCATTGCCCTGCCAGTGGTCAGGCATGTAGTGGATGTGTGCCAGGATGACTCGCAGCAGCTGCTCTGGGCAAAACACCAGGTGCTGGTCGGGGATGAAAGACCTGTAGGACAGGACAGGGAAACATCACAGCATCACACCTCAGTTCCTGGGAGATCTCATCGTGGCAGGGCAGGGTGACCGGTCCGTATCACAGCTCCACCTCTAGCCTTCATGCCCAACCCAAACCTTCCTTCCTGTCAGCCCAGACCTAGTTCTGTAATATGAGGGGTGTTGCTGGAGCTATACAGCAACACCCCCCATATCACAGAACCACTGCACCCAAGATCACCACTACCCCCCTCTCCTGCCTGCCCCTGACTCTCCCCAGCCGTGCCCTTCACTCAGGCAGATTCACGTCCACTTGCAAACAAAGAGCATGTTTGCATGGATGGTTGTCAGCCCCACTGCTCCCCACAGCGCTGCCAGGAGCACGGGGGCAGCACAGACCCACCTCACCTGCACACCGTGATGCCCACCCCGAGCAGGGTGACGGTGGTCAGGACGTGCTCGACCGCCAGCACATCCTCATCATAGATGGTGAGAGCAATGAGCACAGCCAGGATGGAGCCAGCAAAGAAGGCCACGTTCTTGGCCACGATGGTGAGGAGCGGGGAGATAAAGCAGTTCATGTACTTGGAAGCTGGCTTGTACCCCTTGCTGAGGCGTGAATGCAGTTCGTGGTCTAGCTCGTTGAAGTGACGGAGGTAACAGCGGCCGTAGAGAGACCAGCAGCGGGCACCCAGGCTGCCCGGCTCCCGCTTCAGGATTTCCGTGTAGCTGAAGAAGGCATAGAGGATCTGCCAGATGAGGATGAGGGGGCAGAGGAGGAAGTTAGCAATGCCAATCCAGAGGATACGAGTGCTGAGCTTCTCGGCCAGCTCCAGGCGGTTCCCGGCCCGCTTGTACTCAGACTTCAGGCTCCACTCGTTCTCAAAGAGGGAGCCGGGCCCCCAGAAGAAGATGAGCTCAAAGTTGTACTTGAGCCCACGTGTGTAGAAGACGATGTCTCCCAGCAGGGGCAGGCGGAAGCGGATGGGCAGCAGCGACTTGTTCACCATGGCCACCATGTAGTTCTTGAAGCGGAGGATGCGGTGGTAGATGTCCAGCTCTGTCAGCTCCTTCTTGTGGATGCAGATCTGGTGCTCCTTCTGGATCTGCACAATGCGGGCCTGCACCTCCTGCCAGGTGTAGTACGGCAGGGTGGACTGCAAGGGGGCAAGCGGCAAGGTTAGGGGCAGGATGCGTCAAGGGAGAGAGGCTGGGCTGAGCCCACCCAAACAGCAGGTCCCAGCACACGCCTCGGGATGCTGACAAGGCACATGCAACACCAGGACACGAGGCACCTCCCTGCACTGCTTCAGCCTGCAGCGAGCAAACCTCATACCTCGCCCCAGTGCCCTTTACCCCTAGATTAGTGCAGATGACTGTTTCCCAGCCACTCACATGCCAGCTGCCTTGAAGGCACGAACACAACTCCAGGCTCCCATAGGTCCTCCCAAAGCTGCCGTTTGGAGTCAGCAGGGAGACACGAACAGGGGAAGGGACTTAAGCAGTGTCCCAGAGGGAGCCTGTAGAAAAGCTGGGGACAAACCAAGCCTCTTGGTTCACCCCACCTTTCTCAAGACACGGTCTCTCCTCAAAGGATGCACACACACCTTTTGATGTTGTCCATCACAGCAAGGACTCTGGACTAGAATATACATGCAAGCCTCAAACCCCATCTTTGACACACCGATCGCCAGTGTGGCCTTCAGCAAACTAGGCAGCTCCATGCCTCAGTTTCCCCCCCAGTAAACAAGGAAAATGACGTTGTCCACAACCCAGAGAGGTACGAGGATATCCTCGCTTATGCCTTCTCTTTTGAAAGGCATCACAGAAAAGGCCATCACCAAAGAAAAAACATATTGGGTGGCAGATGGCAGAGGCGTGTGCCAGCAGGCAGAGAGGCAGGCTGGGCAGAGAGGGGTTAACACGCAGTAAGTTGGCTGCTGGAGAAGAGGCTGAAAGGAGATCCAAGTGGTTATGGAGCAGAGGGAAGAGCGCTCGGCACAGGTCTCCCGGAGAAGCTGGCTCTGGAGAGGAGTGAAGGCGAGCTGCTTCTCACCACTCAGCAAATGCCTCCCACATCCCTTAGCGGTCCCGCACACAGCCCTTGGCCCAGCTACTTACCATGGGGATTTTGAGGGCATTGATATAGAAAGAGTGAATCTCCCAGTAGCAGCAAATGTTGTAGATAAATTTGACGAGTCGGTGGATCCAGAAAACCCCAGCTATCACCAGGATGCAGATGAGGAAGCTGTTTGCCTGGATTCTGCAAGCAAGAAGAGGCAAGTAAGGGGAGACAGGCCCGGGAAGGCGCCCCGAGTACCCCAGAAAGCAAGAGCAGTGGCTAACATGCCCTCCTCTGCCTCTACCTTGCACTGCAGACATTTGGAGGCAGGAAGGCATCTGGCAGAGTCACCTTAATGGGCTCACTGGGATGCTGGCTGTGATTTACCACTTTGTTGGCAAAAAGGATGTCATAATCAACGCAGCTGATGAGAAAGGTGGTGAATGCCACCACAAAGATGAACTGCCTGTGAAAAAAGGGAGCAGGTGTAAGGGAATCACCCCTCTTCCCCCAAAACGTGAAGCAGGCAGGGCCAATGGAGATGCATTCCCACAGCCATGGCAGCAGGAAAGCTCAAGGGCACCAGTTCCTTGAAGTGGAGTGCAGATTTGGGGAACGGAAAACCCTAACGAAGGGGAGACCGGACAACTGTAAAGGGAACCCTCACGCCCACCCAGCTGCAGGAGCTTGGCAGATTCCTGTGGCTGTTCCCCAGCAGCTATCACAGCCACAACAGAGGGGGAACCTACACTTACATGAGCTCAAAGATCTCTCCAATGAGCATGCAGGTGAAGCCATTCTTCTGATGCAGGTTATAGACGTGAAAGCTACAGTCAAGGAGAACAGTCTGGAGATTCTTTCCCTCTGACGAAGGATGGAGAGGCTTCTGTCCCACTGGCACCCGCAGTTCCCCAGCCAAGTCTCCCTCCACCACCAACGGAAACCCTCTCACATCCCTATTCGTCAGCAAGCTGGTTCTCCACTGCTGGGAAACACACTCTGCCCAGGTAAAGCACAGCTGGGATAAGAGGACTTGGCTCCATCCAAGCTCCTTTCTTCCTCCACCCAACACCCAGAGGACAGTCTGTCCCAGCACAGAGCAGAAACTCAGCGCGCCCTCAGGCCACACAAGGGTGGGCAGGGCAGGGCAGGACAACACAGAGACAGGCAAAAATGCATTTAATACCCCCAGCACATGTGACCGGTACCCCCTGCTCCCAATCCCTGGTAATGGGGTTAGCATAACTATAGCCATTTTCTAAGGCAAGCAGCCATTCTCTGTGACAGAGCAGGTCACATATTAGTTTCCTCATTATCAGGCCCTGAAGGTCCTGTGAACCAAGTAGACAAACCAAACAGATTTCTTCTTCTTCTCCCTACCAGCTTCAAGATTCCTGAGGACCAGGCCCTTCCTTACTGGCCTTGAAGGTTCCAGGCACTCAGCCAACCCGGTGGCGGTGATGCCCCCGTCACAGAACAGGGAAGCCTAACAGCACCCAGATCGCTGTCCACAAAATCAGGAGTCCTAAATGGGAACTTGGACTGGAACTGCTGCTGGACAGTGAGACTCGGGACGCCTCCACCATCATCTGCTTCCTCTGAGGATTGAGGGAGTGCCTCTTATGCTTTTATATGATTTTTGAGTCTAGATTATGATTGTTATACTGATACAGCAAACCATGTATTAAGATCTGACCTGACCTGCAGAGAGTCCAGGTGATTAGAAACCATAGGCTAAGCAATGCTATAAAATTTTTTACTACACTACTTATAAAATTGTACTACACTGATTCTGCTTACAGAAATCCTGTGCTATTCTGATTATAAATTCTACGCTATGCTAATCATAAAACCCTGTTAAGGAAATAAAGCTTTAATTGTAACTACAACTCAGTGATGTCATTACTCTGCCAAGGATCCCTAAAAGAATCTGTCTGTCCCCTCAGTGTCAGGTGACAGCACCCACAGACAGGGGGGTTCCACCAGCCCCTCTGGAGCCATGTGGTGTCCTCCAGGAAGGGGCAGATGCTGTCCCAGCTCCAAGTTACACCAAACCCAGTGTTTCCACCAGCACCAAGAGCCCAGGAGGCGGCGCGGTGCATCCCACCTGAACCCCACCCTGTGAAAGGATATGCGAGAGAAGAAGAGGTCCAGGTTCTCGATGTGATGCCATGGAGCTGGAGGAGGAAAAGTGCAGGGTGAGGGGCGCACCGCACACCCCGCCTTCCTGCGTGTGGGGCACAAGCCCACCTTTTCCCCCCTGTCCCGGCCCCCCCCAGGCC